>JBBPPM010000216.1:0-19173 GCA_038092015.1 Leccinum huronense
CCCATCGTGGTAACACCCCCGTCCCGATGCTGTCGACGAGCAGATCCCACTCTTCCTCCATGTACCGTACCATGTCAACAAAGACGGTTCCAAACAATGTGCTGATCGTCTCGAGCTGCGGGTCCGCGAGAGCGAATAGAGCGTGCATCAAGAGGAACGATCTGTAGTTGGAAATGAAGCTGACGGCAACGGGGGACGTAGCCCTTCAAGTTGGTGCTTGGTGGTGAATGCATCAGGATAAAGGTACCAAAATGGCGACGGAACATAACATACCCGTCATGGACATGACCCAGGGATCCATGTGAACGTCAATGCCATTTTGCATGCGAACAACGCCAGATGACATGGGCATGACAGGAAACTGTCCGACGATAGTCTATTCGTCGTCCACTACCTGGCCTTAAGCAAGGCGTCGTTCTTGTTCTCGTTCAAGGACCATACGATAGCGCTCGCCGAGTAGGAGCCGGCTAGGGCGGAAATGAAGGCGGGGTGCTCGGTGAGGTTCGGGAATGTTTCGGGGAAGGCGAGCAGGCCGGTACCGTAAGTCTCCTTAGTGCTGCCCGAGCACGCGTTCGGGAGGACCTTGTATACTTGGGCAATGTCATCTGCCGAGAGGAGCGTGTTGAAATCGCTCGGGGAGCGGGCCTTTACTGGGATCCAGCGGAGGAGACGGTCCCGGGCCTTACATGGTGGACGGAGGGAGGAAGGACAGAGGGATGAAATGGCGTTACTAGCGGGACCCGGGCGCTTGAGAGCGGTTGGAGCCGCGCTCACGCTGGTGTGAGGGGCAATAGCCTCCCCGGGAGGGGCACTAGTAGCGGACTGATGGGTTGAGGGGTTCGGGGATGTGGTGGAGGGGGTTTGGGTACTCGCGCAGGAAAGGGCGGAGCTCGTGGGGCAGGATGAGGCTCCGTAAGAGGGGATGTGCGGGGGTATAACCCTCGCGAGAAGGGATCAGCGGGGTTGTCCTTACTGGGGACGTGTCGCACGAGGAGCTCGCACCAAGCTTCCTGTAGAACAGACTGTGCAGTCGCTTGATTGCGCTGTTGACGGCTCTGCTGCGGCTCCGTCCGTTGGTCCCCGTGAAACTGTGAAGGCATTTTCTGGTCCAAGGTTATCTCACCATCATTAGCTGAATATGATGACAGCTCGGCTCACAAGCGGTTACTGAGGGGACGAAGTGTTCACGCCTGATCAGTGTGAAAGAAAATGTGCCATCAACCCACCTTGCAATGGGGCCCGATTCCATCGTATCTCATTATGTCTGTGCCCGCGGCGCCTATCATGCCGTATATTCTCCCAGAAGGGGCAAAACCAAAGCGAAAGGAAGAGTCGACCGTGAATCTGTTTTCGGCCAGCCGAATCACGAGGTAAGGGCATTGGGACAGATGCTTCGGGACCGTACGATATCCCTCGGCCAAATCTCGAACCGCCGGTCCGGAACCTGCTAGGGGCGGGCGAGCGAAGGAGGTGCTATAATATGTAGGGAATAGGTTGGGGCATTAGTAACCGCGGATGAGCCGCAGAAACCTTGAGTGCGACGCACCGCGGGAGAGGAGCGCATCGCGATGGGCAGCTAGCGGGGGCGGGTAGTCCCAGGTGACCGAGGTGGACCCACCAGCGTGCTGCACGATCTAATGCAGACGGGCTTGTCCATGAAGAGAGCTCGTCCGACGAGTGGTGTACATCGACTGCGCGCCGTCCTTTTACGGACAGCGGGAGAAAGGAAAAAAGACAAGGAGGAGAACGTTGTGGTTGTCGTCGCCGTCGTCATCGACAACAAAAACGACGTTGGAGGACTCGGAGTCAAAGCCCGCCCAATCCCGTCAGAGTCATGTGATCCACATCATCATTCATAACATCGTCAACAAGAAAAAAAAAGGTCGTTCTGCGTCGTAAAAACGTTGTCCATGACTCGGAGTCCATATTACTTAAATATCACAATATGATTGAACAGCATCCTCCTGCAAGTTCATAGCGTGACGTCAATGTGCGCGATCCCGCCCCGCATCACGTCCCTTCTCTCCACCTCCGGTATCGTACTGTTCGTCCCTTCGCGAAGACGTGCACGTCGTTGGGCTGGCGCAGGCTCGGCTGCACGAGCAGGCGCAGATGATTCCTCTCGCGGTTCAAATTGCTCCTTCACCGGAGAGTGTGGATTGTGCAGCGGTCAAATCGTCAGCATCTTGAGACCCGTGAGTCCAGAAGGTGGATTGAGCCAGTCCGTGCTACCATCTGCCTGCTGCCTCGATCGCGAAGACCCTAAGATGCTCGACGGCGCGAGCGATGGATATCGCGAGGTCGTACCGTTCGAGCTCAATCCCCATCCCGGGGCCGACGAGATGGTGCCCGGCGGTGTGCCAGACGATTTGCTCCCCTTTCCAAAGTTGGTAGACGTGAGCAAGGGAAACCCGCCAGGCGCATCGACCGCCGACGACATCGGACCAGAGGCTGTCATATTTGAAACCTATTTATCAGAGCACGATTTCCCCGCGGCCAATGCTGGGAGAGTGCCGTCTTCTTCGCGTGTCCTCAGCGTGTCTGGCATCTCCGCAACCGGCGGTGTAAGCGGAGCCTCAGTGCCGGGTGCAGGAGTTCGAGCTCGTCTCCGAGTAAACTTGCGGCGAGGCAGAGTCAAAGAATTGCTCCGGCGAGAAACAGCGTCAGACAAAAGCGCGGCGTGATCCAATTGTGCAGAGTTTTGCGAATAGATCGATTCGGTGTCCACTTCATCCCACTCCTCGTTTTGTGTAGGCACTACCTCGCCTTCCTCCTTTTCAGCTCTCTCTGCATCTCGAACGGCATCACGCTCTGCCTCTGCAATCAACCGTTCCACGTCGGCACGAATGATAGTCGTGTCCAGGGTCGAGGAGCGACGGAGCGAAATGTTAAGAGACGGAGGAGGCGAAGGAGAAACTACCTCCGAAGCTGGCGCGCGTGACTGGAGCACTCGGTGCAGAAATAGGGTTTGTTGGGGTTCGGGAGACGTAGATGGACTGGCGCTATCACCAGACGTCTGCCGAGGTGGGGTGCCGCCCGAGGCTAACCGGAGAGACTCGGAAGATGTCTGGAAATACTTGCGGGAGTGGCGGTATGCTCGGAGTCAAACTAGACACAGATCCAGAAGGGTGGAGACCAAAAGACAGGCTGGAATGACTCTCTCCGATGCGGGAGGAAAGGGAGCGAGGAGGTAGGTCGGAGACTGAAGTCGTGACACGGATGGAAGAGGCGGCGACGAAGCTGGAGATATGAGTGGCTCTGACAATCTAGAGGGGCTTTTTTCCATGACGAAAAAGGTATTTCGACCCAATGGAAGTTGTGCTCATGATCTGTGGGGTACCTTGAGGATCGTGTGCGGGTTTAGAAACTCTGGTGAACTTGTGCCGACAGTAGCGCTTGAGGAGATTCAAAAGGAGCACTATGAGCAAGGAAACCCCGAGCGCAGTCCAACGGGGGACAGCGATCTAGACTTGGCAGAGGGCGCGAATTGCGAACTTGCGGCATCGGACGACGACTCGTGACCTTCCTCTGCAACAGGCGCCGTTCTCTCATCGATCCATCCTGCGGCAGGCTTCGACACCTGAAGACGAAGTGGAGCAAGGAGAGATGGACGTCATAGACTCCCAGAATCCCTGCGAATCTTTCGTCAAGACTGTAATTCGTCGGCGGCGATGAGCCAAAAGGATGCGGAGTGGAGGAATGTGGGTGCTCTAGTGCTGAGTTCGCCCGCGAGAGGAAAATTAATAAGGATTCGGAAGCGACGATGTATCGTGGGCCTGTACCCTTTCTTCTGCTCCTATGGCAGCAAGAAACTTTTAGACCATGCTCATCGAATCCATATTATGGAGCAGGATAGGTGAAAAGAGATTCCTCCATATACTAAAACATTTGTTTCAGTTTCTGCGACCGCGAAGCACGCACGATGGTATACCTTCAGTGGCCAGTATACTATCAAGTAGGCAAGTGCGGTTGCCGTGGCGACTCATGCTTTCAGGAAGAAACAACAGACAGATCTTGAGCAAGCATGTTCTTGTGGACGTTGTGTCTCTCGGATCTTAGGTACGAAAGCTCCTCAGATTGGAAACGGAGGCGCGGAAATGGAATGGCTGTCCAATCTCGAGGCAGTGACGGCACCGTCATAAAGAGGATAAAGTCTGAACCACCTCGCTGACTCATGCACGACTATATATTCAAGTACCAGCAGAGTATATGTACAGAACAAAGCCAGCATCATTACTGTGAGCAACGTTTGAAGTCTTCTCGCTCTGTTGGAATATGATATCAATCAGATGCCAATTCAGATGCCAATATTCTCAGTTGCGCGGCCGAAACATATAAGTTGGGGATATGTATAAGTATTCAATGGTCAATAGTCAGAGTCTCCATCATCATCATACTGTGCGTACATGGTTTGAATTTCAACATCTCCCTCTGAGTCAGAGCTCGACTCGGACTCGGAGCTGATTGCTTTCCATTCCAGTTCCGAACCATCCCAATGAGGAAGGACGAGCTCTTCGTTTGGATCGTCCATAAGGGTAGAACTGTGTCCTACATGATTTTCGGGCTGGAGCTTGGGTGAGACTGGCATTGAAGAGGATGGCGACACGGCTCGCTCAGCTGAGTGAGTTTCGGTCTCGGTGAATGTGTAGTTCTCGTTAGACGAGCTTCCGAGTCCAAGATGGGAATAAGTATGCCCAATGCCGAACCCCCAGTGGTACCTGAGAAGCATATCTCGATCCACGAATCTTAACACTGGTATAAGCCCAAAAAACATCGACAAGCAAGTTTACCATACCTGTTAGCATAATAATATTTCCAGTCTGAATCTCGTGTGATACTGAGTCTCCCATGTCTAAATGCAGGTACCAGGTGGCAGCCTCTCACTACGTCCGCAGGATCCACAAAGTCGAAAGATGCAGGGTCGTCCATCGGGACGAACTTCAATGCATGAAGACCATGCAAGTCTTGTTGTGGAACCCGTTCAAACCACCTCACATGCAAGAAATCTAACCGCCGCGGCAGATAGTCAGTCATCCCTGGCCCAATGAACTGAACATTGGCGTGATAGATCCCAATGATCCTGGCATAACAAAACCGATCGTGATCTTGCTCGGATTCTTGACAGTGAAGCATCATAATATCACAATGCTCGGTGTTCGGATTGAAAATATCCTCCGCACGGCGAACATCATATGTTGTGTAGTTGATCCGCAGGACGTAGTGGCGATAAATGCGATTGTTTTTGAATACCACGTGGTCCGGATTGGCGGTCGACGCACCGAAGGTATCATTGAGCCCGGCCATGAGGGTTGAATTTGAATCATCATGTGGTCCCGAGTCAGATGCGTGGAGTGCCGTGATCCGAGGAAGTAGATGGTGCTTCAGTTTGAGCGCGAAATCCTGAATTCACATTAGCTCGTCGTTGAAATAACAAACCGAGCGTCACTCACTTTGATAGCTGGGTCACTAGTGTTTGACCGGCAAAAACTTGAGATGTCCACAGGATGATTTTGCGATTTCCCGACCTGGTAGTGCTCCTTGGGGTCCTTAGCAATGGGTTCGAGAAATTCCAGGTGCGTAGCATCGCGATCTGCACCCTCGCGGATACGCCGTATGCGTGACTGGCGCCTTTCGATCTGAGTGAGCTGACGAACGAAATTTTTGCGGCTCGTCCGAAGGAAGCGTCCTTTTCCTACTCGGTGCTCTCGTTCCCCCTGCAAAACGGACATGAATGAGAATGCAGTATGACTCAAATTCCGTAGCATCCCCGCACCGTTTGTGTTGAATATGAATCAGTAGTTCCATACCTCTTGATGGAAGTTACATAGTCACCGAGTGCGTGAAGCTTGTATGTTTGCAAATTCAGAGTTTTCGGTTGACGTGATGCCACTTGCGATGGTTTTTGTTGCGATGAGGATGAACGCGACTGAGACTGCTGGCGGCGCTGTCGACATTCGGCTTCACGCCGGAGTTCCCGGGTTGGGAAAGTAGGACAAGTTAGGGTACTGAAAGCACGAAGCTCCCTACCAAGGGACACAGTGACATCATCCATAATCTGGAGGGTTTCGTCAGTGTGCATCCGAAGCTTTGCAAGTCCATGCCAGTAACACAGAAGAGAAAGGAGGCTCAGTACAGATGAATTATGCGGTTCTGCAAACAATCCATCAAAGACAGGTATGGCACACTGGAGTGGCTATCAGACGATGTCAAAAAGATTGTTCAAACAACTAGCCTGTAGAATATCCTCGAAATCACGAGCCGCAGCCCTCTTCATTTCAGACACATTTCGAGAGAAGCGACGAATGGTATCCCGTCCAAATGTTGGGATTTGACGGTATCTAAATGTGCGTGAGTAAATAGTAAAATGAAATGGGCCAGACGGGATGTAGACCTGCAATCAAGTTCATGTATCTTGCCCTTTTCCTTGCATTCTAGCATGCGCAGAAGCTGAGTAAATACAGCTTTCCAAATCCCTAATTCGAATTCATGGAGGAGGTCAACCACCAACATCACGAAGAGATTGAAACCCAAATGATACAGCGTGTCTGAGAACGCGTTCTGCACAACTGCATTTAGAACAAAACGGCAGCAAATTTGCATCAGACACCCTTACCGACGTAGGGACCAACGATTCTGGTTTGAGGAGGGCCTCAACTTGAGGTGTATTGACCGCAAGGTTCTGCTCATAAATAAGGCCCCGTGCAGCTTGGATTTTTTCCAGACGATCACTGTTGTCATGGCGGGCAAGTAACTGCCGGTCTCGCATATCCCTCTCGGTGCCGAGGTTCTGAACATTGTTCATTGTCATCTTGCAGCGGGGGCAGGGACAGGTGCCAAGATTACGTATGGAAGCTATGAGGACTCTTCGAAGAAAATGATATCAGTGCAGTTAATCATGATGAGAGAGCACCGGACTAACTTTTCAGGATAATCGGCGGAATATGTGAAAATCCGGGGGTAGAAACGGCGCTTCACACCATCACAGCAGGTAATCACAATGCCATGTTGATAAGCTCTGATAAAGTCTTCATCCAAGAGCACCTTCCACTGTTCGTGAAAGAATTCTCTGTGGCAATGAGTCATGAAAGCATCACCCAGAGTTTTGCCTCCCGCATGATTCATTACAAAATCTTTGAATGAGTCAGGGAGCTGCAACAATAGAACGATGAGACGAAAAGGAATACATCTCGATTGAGTCACTCACTGTCTGGAAATAAGCAGCATGGGAACAGGAGTTGCTTGAAGGCTGACACCGACGATACTTTGATTCGTTTCCAAAGTATACATAGAGTGGCCAAAGTTTTGCATTTCCAAACGCCGAGAGCTGCGTCGCGTCCGACCAGAACATGAACGCAGCGATGACACGAGGTAAATCACAACCGAGCTCCGGCGGTGACTCTTGCAATTCCCTGTGAGCATCGAGATATGCATCGGAGGTAAAAAGCTCTCCGTGAACCCTTATATCCCGGTCCCTGTGAGGCGGATGCCAAAGTAATTGATACGGCTCGTAATGAAAATGCGCGGCCTGGACAGGGTCAGTGATTCTTTCCTCCAGGATCGAGATGAGAGAGCGATGATAGAAGTCTTCTACGGTATACGACTTGGGCCCTGGAGTGGCTGAGCGACTGTGGAAGGGCACGGAGATGGTGATTGGAGACGATTTCCAGCCGCGGTCGTTACTTAACCACTCCGGGGTGTCCGAGCCTACATCGGAATCATGATCACCAAGGCCCTGGTTAATGGAATCCCACGCGACTCCAGACAAATCGACAGGATCGAACACAGGGTTCGCGATGATGCTAAGTAGCTGCTTAAAGTTCTCCCTCGATTTCTGCCCGCCCTGGTTCCAGTACCAATCACCTAAACGTAACGCATTCTCGTTCGGGTACGGGTAGAATGGGTTTATCGCCTTTGGATGCTCGGTACCGTGGGTAGATTGTTGCGACGCGTGTGCAATTGAGTATGGGTCATCTGGATCGTGCAATGGAAGAGCCTGCGTGGTATAGGCACGAAACAGGCCAAATTTATTCACCAGTGTTCTAAAGGTTCGTAGTAGCGAACGGCGCCTGGATAAGGATATGCCGGATGGATTGGATGATGTAGTTGGCATTTCTGAATGAGCCTCGGGCCCACAATCAGATACCTGGCACCGAGTTTTGGGCTCTACAAGTGCACATGGATTAATGACCAGCTCTGAAGGAGGGAGAGGGGGAGGGGGCTCAGGTAAAGTGTCTCGAAAGCGTAGTGGTAGTTGTCGAGCCTTCCGCCGCTGTCGGCGTTGCGCTAGAGGGAGATCATCCTAGACATAATCAGCATTGTTGAAGAATGCCCATGTAAAACAATCTACACATACATCGAGGGCGTTAGGAATGTCGCACTCTTCGCTAGTGTTGGAAGATTTCTGATGAGCCCGCGAAGAGGGCATGCTCTGCACAATTAGATAAAGGATCATATTTTTTGGTGGAACCGTACTGGTTGGATGGCTTGCTGGCTAACTTCACCACTTTCCCCGGGGCCTTGCTTATCCTTGCTATTGCTCCCAAATGCATTTTCATCGGCACTTGCACACCTTGAGAGAGAAAGTCTCGCCTTCTTCGCTTGGTACACTTCTTTCGCCTTAGCAAGGACGTTCGATAGACGTTTCTTGCCCTTGCGACAACTTTTCTCATGCCTCGTGAAACCGCCCAGGTCAGTGAAAGTGCGGCCACAGACGCACGTCTTCGTGAGAATCGTGTTGGACATAGTGGAGATGAGCCAGGAGGCTGCTTTGCTGCGCTATGAGTCACTGAGGATCAGACTCAATGCGTTTCACCACCTTCGGAGCCGTGATGTGTGGACGAAGTAGTACTAGGCTAGGTAGCTCCCGGAGTTCTGCGAAATGAAGTACGCGATAGCGGTTAACGAAATATAGAACCGGGTCTAAGATCTCCGGGACCCATTAGCGCTGTACTCGGATAGTCGAAGAATAAATTATCTCGAAATAAAACAGTGCTACATGACTTCCTACACCAATACACGAAACGAAAAGTTCACCCCCAATACGAGCTACAAACTATGAAGTAACAACAAGTACTACGAATTACGAAGATATGGAGTACACGCATTCATGCCTAAGCGATCATCAGCCGTGGTGACAATGGGACCATTACTCGACCTACTCGACAGTTAAATGACCTCAAACTATGCCCACAAACGGCACGGAGGTACTTCCCTCTCACGGTTGCAGGTTCCGGTACCATATCTTGTTCAGATAACAACTGATCGATGTCCTCTTGGCTCAGATAACGACGTAGAAGTTCTTCGCGTTCTTCATACGTTTCTTGTATACGGAGCAGTAGCTTGGCCATCAAAATCTTCTCTGTTACAGATTCTCTGAACTGCTCCACAACATTCTCCAATGGTTGGAAGGTTGGAACTGAAGCGATGGTCTAACATAGGATCATCAATACACATCAATTTATTCTCCGATATATAGCACCTACCATTATTGTAGGGGCTCTCCGGAAAGGCTCATAATATGGTGTGAATTTGTCGGAATTCTCAGAATGGTTCGTCCCGTCGGATGAAGGAGAGGATTGTGATGCCGAGTCTGTAGGGTAGGGAGGGAGACGGAGTACGGCAGGGAGCTGTTCCCCGGGGCGTAGCGTAAACGTCGTTGATCCTCGAGTCGACTTCATGACAAACGCCGTGAAAGGTTACACGTACATACGACTACTGATAAATAAATGCGTACTATATAAAACGTGACTACCGTCACAGTCACATCGTACAGCATGAGGGCCGGCAATATCTTCCCAGATCAAGATCTACGAGATCTGATGTAGAGATCTGGGAATTTGGGAACTTGTGAATCTAGGAAACTGGGATCTTGGGAAAGAAATAGGGGGATTGATCGGACTTTGAACTGGTTTTGGGAAACTTACCTCGTATGGTATAGGCACTTTCCACACCTCCACCGTCCTTTCTAACTGTTCGTGTCAAATGCTCAAGTACTTACTCATAGGTTGGACAGTATTTTTTCCAGTTGTGTGTGCTGTGCGGGAATTGATTAGTTATTTGTTTCACCCCTAGTGGATTGTCGGGAAATAGTTACTCGTACAGTGCCCGCGGGTTTAACATGGGAACAGCCACGGAATATGCAGTTCTCCGGGCTCCGACCATCCGGATCCAATGATAAAGAATCTATAATTGACCCTGTGTGGCAGAAGACAGCAGCAGCACAGGCCAATTTCAAATTTGGATCTGGTCACCACAAGTACTGAAGGGGGATTTTGGCAATTATTGAACCCCCTCAGTGACCAGAGACTAGTGACCATCCACCAGCAGGACGGTAGATGCGGTCATATTTGAGCTCGACGACTTATCGTTATAACTGTAACGAGGTATATGCATGAAATGGTGAGTGTAATAGCGTGAACGACAGTTTGGAGGTCGACTTCTCTTGGTGCAACGACGTTCCTGAGCCGCTATTCCCGTTATATAATTTTTCCTTTTCCACCAAGACTCTGGGCGAATATGCCATGACACCCGGTTCTAACGGAGGAATTTGTCAGCGCATTGCAGAAGAGAATTGAGCCATCTCGGGTTCGTAAAGTAATGCGTAACTCATCTGTTCGGGTACGATGATGTCGATGGGATCAATGCCACGGAAAGTGAGAACACAATCAAGGAATTCAGAACAAGTCATGACACTCACTCTCTAGAACATTGTCTAACAATTTTTGCAGCCTCTCCGTGATTTCGACAGCAAACATGCTTCGCACCAGACTTGATCACAAAGAGCAAAAGGATGCCAGTTCCACACCCAATGACGGAACGATGCGTCACGGGATAGGATGCGGTCTGTGAGGGTCAGTGAAGTGTATGACGTGCGAACCTCATGAATATCTGCAACGTACTATCCAGAGACCATCGAATCATCCGTACGTCTGCACAACGCTTTGCAATGCATGTCATACCAGGCACATTTCTATCTCCGCGATGCTCGTGAGGTCTGTCAGAAGAGGTCATAACACTCACTCTCTAGATCATCTTGTGGAACAATTTTTGCAGCCTCTCCGCGATTCCAACAGCAAACATGCTTCGCACCAGACTTGACCAAATATAGCGTTTCAAAGGATGCCAGTTCCACACCCGATGACGGAACAATTCGTCGCGGAATAGGATGGGATCTGTGGGGATTAATCAAATGTGAGGACGTGCGAAATTCATGAATCTGGAACGTACTATCCAGAGACCATCGAATCATCAGTCTGCACATTGCTTTACAATGCATGTCATACCACATTGGTACCGTTATCTCAATGGCCTCACTCCGCGATGCTCGTGAGTTTCGGAATTTGGATGACTAGTTTTCTATAGTCAGTATGTGACACGCTCTGTACACAAGATAGCTTCCTTTCAAGAACTTGAACGTGTCTTGGAGTACTGGGGAGATCTACAGGTGAGCCGAAATCGTGTTTGCATCGACAATGCATACCATGTATCAAATACTTGACCAACTGCCACACGGGCAGGGGTCGTTGAACCACTCTTGTGACGGGACATAGGAGCCAGATCGTATCTCAGCTGCCTTGGCCAAGCACAGCCGGAGGGGAGGAACCTCGACCACAACCTTCAGCATGATTGGAGTGAAAGCCAAATTCGAGGTATCGGTTGTGCGCTAGTATTGTACATTTTTTGCGGAATGGAGTGACATCCAACTCGGTGACTTGGAAAGTGTGTCGTTAGCCATGTTTGCGGAATGGAGTGAAACCAACTCGGTGACTTGGAAAGTAACTCGAACTCATAGGGGTACGTAATGTATGTAGATCTTACTAGGGATGTGGCATGGCGGCGTGCTGTGCGTCAATGGTCCGCACTGCTTGGGTGTTGCTCTGATTCGGTGGCTTCAAAAGTACGTCTTTCGAGGTTGGCATCGTGGTCATATATTTCGGAGAAGAAGCGCCACCATCACTGTGGTCTTGGTCAGAGTGACGGGGGAGGACCTCCATGTTCAAGCCTTGGCTTAGTACGAAAAGGACGAGGGAGGAGGAAAGTTGAAACTCGTCTTTTTATCTGGCGAGTGGCTCACTAAATCGAAATAGTCAAAAATGACTAAGCAAGGCTGGAGCCACCACTAACGTGGGGGCCGCAATGCAATATATGCGGTACAACAACTTCGGCAATCATGGCATTTCGGCACTTTCGTAGAATACACAATTATACATTCGTTCATCATCCAAACAGCTATATTATATCTAATATGTATTCTGAAGGTTTCCGAGCTCAAACGGGTTCAAACGAAGCAGAAATGAGGAAGATGTAAAAACAGTTGTAGTCACGCTAAATCGTCACGCGTAACATGTGCCTTTCTGGCGGTGTGACCATGTGTGACCGCCGAAATGCCAAACAAAGTTCGCGTATGGCTCCAATGCCACCTCGGGGCCTCCATCAAGTTCAAGAACCACGTCCGTCAATTTGGGCCAATAGTACTGATCAGTCTGCCTCATCATGATCCATATTGTCTTACTATCTACATTGCGGGCTCCATCTAAACCAATATTGAACAACGGCCGAGCATCCAATCTCTGCTCATATCAGGTGCTATCGGTAATATGCATCCCGAGCGGTGAAACAGATGGAAGAAAAAATAGATGGTTTCGTACAACGGCGATGGCGGAGCTCCGAGTCCAAGGAAACCATTCTAGCTTGACCCGTCGCATCGGGCGGTTGACGAGCGCTTCTTGTTTTTTTATTGTTCTCAACCAGCATGCTTTTATGCCATAAAGGAGTACAAGGAGCACGGCCTTCCCGCCGCGTCTGTTCTCGACACTGGTATCATGCATGTCCAGGACACCCTTGTGGATAATCATCCCGATCGTGCCCGGTTGGACCAGGTCAGACGTTGGCGCTGCATCTTCCCCTGAACGGTGGTGACCAGCGCAGCCGCTCCGGGTAGTCTTCCTTTCGATGGACCTCGAGGGTTACCAAATAACTTGTTGGTGGTTTCAAGCAGGTACAGAAACGGAGAACACCGCATCGTTACATGTTCCGTGACCGTTGACATCCAAGGTGTGCAAGGTTAAATTTGAGACTTGGGCAGATTTTGACCGCAGATTCGTCCCTAGTAACAACAGGAAAATACTATCGAACCGGGTCGCCAGTGACCAAAGACAATTATCACAGAAAGCTGGAGGCCGAGGCTGATGCGGCGTTACACGAATTTAGCCTCGGAGAGACGAATTGTACGAAAAACCCGATCGGCCAGCATTTTTCCATTTTTCTCGATCAGTACAAATTACTGCGGCATCCTCGCGGTGGTATGCGCCTGGCCCATCCCCTTTGGTGTGGATTAAGGTTGTCATGTTGACTACCGTGACCGTTAACGCCAGAAGACGAGTCACCTACTTCTGTCAAGGTCACCGCTATGAAGTACGCGTGGACCATGCTCTAAGTCCTAACCTGTTTGGCGCAGCGCTCGGACGGCTTCCTGTCAACACATCTCGGGCCGGGTAAACAGATATGTCCTTCTATGGCCTGTATGCAGAATACTATCCGATCCTTGTCTTCACCTCATGTTTCATGGCCGTGGAGACATCAGTAAGCTGCTACTGCTCAGAGAGTCTTCACACACGAAAGGACAGGAGAATGTCACCTGCGCCCTTGCGTGTTAAATCCACAACTCCACATGTATCTTCTTTTTATTCTTTTCCGATTCCTTGCGCTCGCGCGGAGAAACGCCGGCAGGCAGACCCTTCGTCGGTGGAATCTTTACCGCAGAAACAGTCTTGGAGGACCCGTTGTGTCAGATCTCCACCCCATGCGACGTATCCGAGGAATCACGTTTGATAGGTCATGTTTCTGTAGTTATTTTCAGGGCAGCATCCAATCTTGCATAGTTTGCCTCAGAGATCGAATGGACTCACCGAATGGAGCGCTGCATCGGATCACGGTGTTTTTATTCACAGTCCACGATTTCGCATTTTATACCCATTTCCAGGCGGAGAGAATCGAGATGACCGGCGAAGAAATCATGTACGTGGGTTGGGTCTGTATGGGCTTAACTTGACAGGACGACCATTTAGTTCCTGATGGGCCTTGCGAAGTCGCGGTTGGCAATCAATGGTTGAGAATCTGTCAAAACGTTATCAGTTTCCCGGTTCAATTCGGATGGCAAGCACAGGAGGCGAAATGATAGGTGGGGTGGGGGCGGGCAGTTTGGCAATGAAGGGCTTCGAATATTACTTTTTGAGGTTCCAGACGAAACCGTCTGCTTCTGCTTGTCTCGCGGACTTCGTCCTGAGCGCGATCGTGCGCGCGGCTTTGTGCACTCGAGGGTCCATGGAGTGAACGAACCGTGACGCACTCAAGCAAGGAACATTCAGCCACGTCTAGCGTTCCCACAGCTTAGCACGCGCATGGGGGTCCGTAGATATGATGCATGATGCATGGGCGGGCGGGTTAGACAGATCGAATGAATTCGCTAGGCAATGGAGCAAAGCGACACCTTTTCATTTCGTTTCCGTTTCCGTTTCCGTTTCCGTTTTCTTCTTGTTGTTCTACTACAGCTGCATCGGAGCGACGTTGTCATTTTCATGTTCATTTTCCTTCTCGACTCCACGTGGACAGCCAAGGGCAAGGGGTTTGGGACCGAATCGAAGGATCCAATTAGTAATGTGGCCTCTTGACGAGTGGGCACGAAGAATTACCTTGAAATTTAACCACCCAGTACACTACGTGGGAGTCGGGGGCTATACATTCGCATTCACCGTCATCAAACTCGGTGCACGACGAATGCGAAATGGAAGTGGGAAAAAAGAGGTAATACACAGCACGAGAATTGAACGCACCTGACTTCCCCGCTGACACCCGACCACCCGTCTCTTCCTCTCATCCACTCGACCCTTTTGTTTTACTTCAGATTCGCCTTGGACCACGTCCCTCCCGCCGTGGCTACATTTCCGCCATCTCCGAGCCCTGTCACCGTCGCTGTCGTGGACGCTGCATCGCCCAGATTACCTTCGCACTCGCGTACAAACATGAGCGTAGATTTGCGCCACTTGCTTTCGAGTGCGTCCGCTCGTTCTCCCAGAGCTCGACATGAGCGATCGGAGCGTTCCAGAACGTGTCATCAAGCCTGTCGTCGTCGACGACGAGTCGGATAAAAAGGTGGATATTACGTGGGGCAAATGTGAGAGTGAACGTACGTGTACGCGAATGTAGCAGGGGAGCATGGGAGGAAGAGAAGCGAAGGATGCGACATGCTGCGCTGGAGAGTAGGGCGATGGGACGAGGCAGGCAAGGGATGTCCAAGGAGAGTTGGAAAGAGAGACCCATTCCTGAGCCGGAGAAGGCAGTCAATACAATCCCGGAGAGTGAACCTCTGGTCCAGGGATGGAGAGCAACGCCGAGAAGACTTACTCGTAAGACGCGAGGCGGGTTCCCTGGATTGTGTCGAGAGAGAAATGGACACGGAGAGGAGGACTTGGTGGGGGAGCGATGAGGGGAAGGGCTAGAGGACGGCGGTGCCACTAGCAAAGGAGAAGAGGGACGATGGCATCATACGCGTCCGAATTTTCTGTAAGTAATCACTCGAATACTGGACTCACAAGACAGCCATGAGATTTTGGATAGTTCGTATGTTGGCCTACCAGTCAGATGTCGTCCCACCAACATTGATCGGGATTGGCTCAGCACCGGGTTCGGGGTAATAATCAAGCATGACGCCGAGCAATACTATATGAGGAATCAACAGTCCTCGGGAAGTAACCTATATGACGTGAATAATTGGACGGAGCAGCAGATGGGGAGGACGCACAAAGGAATCTGTAGGCAGCGAGCCACACAGTGGTGCGTTTCCAGCCTTTTTTCCAAAGGATTATTTCTTCAACACCTTCCTGAAGCCAGAATACGGGGCCGATTCTGGATACGAAACGACGAAAGTTGGAGCTCATGATTGGGACGGAGAGGGGGTCTCGTTGCTTAGGAGGGTCTCTGAGTGTGAGCGTGTACTTGAGGGAGCGATGGCAGAAGCAATGATAATTCCGGTGGGCGGAAGCGAAGATTGTCCGATAGATGCAGAGAGGAGCCTACATCAGGAAAATTTTTAAGTGCTGATATTCCTAGCTTAATATGATCAACTACTTATCAGTTAATATAAGCAGATAGATCCATATCTGGCATTATTATTGTTACATCATAAATTTACAGA
Source organism: Leccinum huronense (assembly GCA_038092015.1). Taxonomy (NCBI): domain Eukaryota; kingdom Fungi; phylum Basidiomycota; class Agaricomycetes; order Boletales; family Boletaceae; genus Leccinum; species Leccinum huronense. Next base: position 16,193 of record JBBPPM010000216.1, read on the forward strand.
ATAGACAATGTATTATACTTCTTGGTAGACATTTTATTACTAGATCAGATAGTATCCTCTGAATGTCTTCATTGTTCATCAAGCTCACATATTATCCTTTGAATAGCACCATGATATCACTGGATCAGATGTTACCTTTTCAATATCATAGTTTTGTTACAAGCTCACTGACGATCATATGGATTTCACTATGATGTCACTGGATTAGACATTATCCTTTGGACATCATCAATTTACCACCCAGCCCACATATTATCCTTTGAATAGCACCATGATATCACTGGATAAGATGTTACCTTTTCAATATCATAGTTTTGTTACAAGCTCACTGACGATCATATGGATTTCACTATGATGTCACTGGATTAGACATTATCCTTTGGACATCATCAATATACCACCCAGCCCACATATTATCCTTTGAATAGCACCATGATATCACTAGATAAGATGTTACCTTTTCAATATCATAGTTTTGTTACAAGCTCACTGACGATCATATGGATTTCACTATGATGTCACTGGATTAGACATTATTGTTGTGCATCATCAATTTATCACCCAGCTCACATATTATCCTTTGAATGACATGATGGTATAACTAGATTAGGTGTTACCCTTTGAATATCATCACTTTTCTACCCAGCCCACACATTATCATTTGAATCCCACCATGATATCACTTCATTAGAAATTATACTTTGCTCATCAAGCATCAGGAAAAATTGTAAGTGCCAATATACCTAGCTAAATATGACAAATCAATCTGATATAGCCATATATATATATCTATATTTGTGACCATCGTCTGCAGATTATCTGTATTTGAGTATTGCCATGCCATTGCTTGAGGTCACCATGTCATTTGCAAGACCAGCCTGAGATACTCTCTCTTGCACATTACTGCATCATTATTGATCTTGTGAACATCAAGTCACCACTCCAACTATTATTATCATTTGACCAAGCTCATCTAATAAATAACATTACTAGCTATAACTCCGACTTTGGCATTGATGAGACTACATGTCCGACCAACAAGGTTTGACTCGGAACTCACTGACACGGAACAGGCACGAATGCCTCATTAGAGGCTCATTGCAGGAAGAGGAAAGGGCAAAAAAGAGCCCGTCGGACCCGAGTCCGGGTAGCGACCGTCTTCGTTCACTTAGAAACATATGGAAGGTCCGCTGAAGAACCACTCACTGAAGATGACGGTCCCCGGGCCGTTATCGACCGTGGCTCACGCCATGCTAGGCACTCATCTGGGCGCAAGTTTCGTCATTCTCCTTTCCACTCCCATCACTCGTGATTCGTGAATCTTGATTGGTTCCTCCTGACGCGCAGGCTCCCCTGCAGCCCCACTGGTTCGCGTGGGAGGCCTGGAGGGGACCATTTCTTCCCAAACGACGGGGCGTCTTGCCCTGAGCGATGAGAGCGCCATCACGGTGGGTACTCTCTGTGAAGGTGGCGAGAGCCTCAGCGAGGGTGGTGTTGGTAGAGTTGAGCTGTGGCTGTATGAGGGTGTTGTTGACGTAGCAGTTGGTGTTGAGTTCATCGCCGCCGGTGCCAAAGTAGGACGGAGGGAGGGCGGAGGCGATGCTGCTCAACGGGGACTCGGAGGTGGTGAAGTTGACAACAACGGGGAGGGCAAAGCGGAGTTGTCCTGCGGGGGGCTCGTTGGCGTAGGTGGACCAAGGGGTGGCATCGAAACAGGCGACGAAGTCTGGATATGTCTCGCCAATGATGGCGGTGTGACCTGGGGTATTGATTTCCTGGAAATCATCAAGTGAGCTAGGGGTCATCGTCTATTGAAGCACCGTCGTGCCCTTCATGAGAACGTCAATCCCGCGCTGTAAGAACAAGGATGAGTGATGAAGAACGGAAGGGGAAAAGGGAACACGAACACACGGCAGCGGCATATTGAACGATGTATTGCACGTCACACTCACTGTAAGTCTCGTCTGGAGAGTAGGCGCCGTTGGTTGCGAGCTGAGGGTACTGGGCGACCTGGAGGTGGAAACTCTGGCTGTCGGTGATGTGCCAATGGAAGGTGTTGATCTTGACCCAGCTCATATCGTCGAGGGTCCTGAGCAAGTCAGTGAGGGGGAAGCTAGACAAGGTGAGGTCAGTGTGACGCATTGGATGCAACGACTGGATACGCACAAGTTGCGGGAAGTGTCTAACGCGAATCCACGGACTCGGAAGGGCTGTTGGCAGAGTCACGTCAGCGCAACGGGCGTCGGGTCAGATACGCACGTAGGCAGAGGTGTCAGTGATGGCAATGGGTGCCTTAAGGGTGTACGTCTGGCTGCTATAGTAGTACCAGAGCTGACCAAAGGTCGTGAGGCCACGGAAGAGACCGAGGGTGGAGTTGGTGGTAAGGGTAGCGGGGGAACCGTTTGCGGGGATGGTGCCAAGAACGTGTTCTTCGCTGCGGGTGCCGAGAGGCTTGACAGCCTCAGATGAGATGCTGTCGACGGACGCGCCGGGTGCGAGTGAAAGCGAGAGGAAGGAGAGCGTCGACGCGCCCTGAAGGGCCGCAGTGTCGTTGGCGCCGCGACCGACGACGAGACGGCCGAGCTTGTCGTTCTGGAGGTAGTACAGAGCCTGCTGAACGGCATCGTTGAGATCGCCGGGTGTGTTGTTGAGGGCGATGTCAAAGTAGAACGCGTCGCTGGGGATGAGCGCGGACGAGCCGATGTCGAGAGCGGTGGGTGACATAAGCTCGAGAGCTCGGAGAACAAGGAACCGAGCAGACAACATACTACGAGTCTCCTTGAACTATGTAACTCTAGAACAGTTTATTATATAGATTCACCCAAACAGTCGTCCGATGCAATTCTCCGCTTCACACCGGCATTGCGCATAAACAGCTGCGTGATCCCGCACATCCTCCGAAGCACCGTCAGCACGCGCTGCCTCAATCTCCTCCCGCTTCTCCTGAAAGAAAACACATCTCATCAGCATCACGCCACATC
>JBBPPM010000217.1:0-19166 GCA_038092015.1 Leccinum huronense
ATCCTTTCAGCATATAAGAAACTTCACCCCGCCGCTTTTCCTTCCTAACTCTCATCACCTTAGAAACCCAATACCGCCTTTCCATAACAAAGAATGTCTAGCTATGTCCCTTCCGACTCGATTTCTTCCATTTCCTCTCTTTCACCCCCTCCTTCATCGCGTGGTTCTTCCTCTCCTACCAGTCCTCTGGCTCGAGGTCGTCTTCCTAGCCCTCTTAGTGGAACACCTCTGGGTCCTGCTGACCTCAAATCTCCTCCCTCTTCCCCCGTTTCCCAATGTTTAGACAACGAAACCACCATTCCTTGGCGTATTGATTCCTCTCCCCTCCCCGCTCATTCTGACATATACCACATCAATACTGTCGACGTCACGGTCCCTCTCTACGCTAGCAAGTTAAGAACCGACGATGCCTCCCCAGAGGATCTACGCAGGCTTCGTGTCTACTTGCAGGATTCTCGTTATACCCGCGACATTTACACGTACGCAGATGTCGAGTCCCCTCTCCACTCTCTATACAACGCATTCACCCATATCTCGCGACTTGGGCTCATCGCCTCCAACCTAAGGGACCCGGCAGATAGTCAGGCCGCGTTCCTCTCCATCCAGCGACGTCGTCCAGGGATTCGATGTCCAGTAATTGCCTAAATCCACTGAGGATACGCTCCGAGTCCGAACTGCGTTCGATGAGCGTGAGCAGACTGGTGATCATCATATGTCGACGAAGACAGTTGAGATATAATGTTGACAGAGAGCAAGATGAGCTCCGGGTAGGTCGGGTACACAACGTACACTGCGATCACAGGAATATATTTGGTGCCATATGCCAGCGCTTGGTCGAACTGCGTGTAAAACGAGCGCGAACGCACAGTCCCCACAAATGGTGCACTGTCAAATTCGGACAGGATGGGGACCAGCACGTCGAGGAAGATGTCTTGAATCTCCAGCACTCGGTGAATGATCCGAAGCACGCGAATGATGGTCAGCAAAAAGAAAGGCTCTTCAGATGGGTGCTCGTGCTCGAAACCTTCGATGCCGTCGACGATGTAGGAGAGGATGGTAGACTGGAGGAGTAAGTTCATGAGCAGCCGAGTGAGCACTTCAATTCTGGGATGAATGAGCAATGGAATGGTGGTCTCTCGCTTCAACGACCCGTCTTTGCTTCCACATACGAGGTTCTCGATCTCCCACCCAGCCAGGGCACGCTCAACAAACTTGAGGCACAGATCATTTATTCTCCATTGTTCCGAGTGTCGCGCATATTCCCGGCGAGGCAAGCCCACAAACACGTTGTCCACCATGAAACTAACATAGGGGCCGATACCAGGTAGGCGGTAGGGCTGGCCCAGGGTCTCGGGAATAGTATTGAGCAGCTCGGTGTCGGCCAAGAGACTCCATGGCAAGATCCTCTTTGGCGTATGCAGCAACATAGCAAGGAGATTCAGGAACGGGATGGTGGCAGGGTACAACTTGTAGACAGCCTCCACCTCATCTGTAGTATCCCATCATCTCGGACTGCTCCCATAAAAATTTGTACACAACTACCGAGTAGTAAATACAAATTATTTACTTTTCTTTCTCATGAGCACGATCCTGAGCTCAGACCAAAGAGGGCAACTCTGTTCTGGAATTCCGAGATATAGACAGTGAGCGAGGAATCTTTGTTTATCCTGGTCGAGGATAGCCAAGCAATGGTGTCTGCTTTGTTGTCCTCATCACTGAAATCAAGTTAACATGATAATCCATTTTTTCGATGGCAAACTGGCTCTTTGAAATAATTTCTGTGTTGACATAGGATTCTACTGGTATACAGTGTGCTAGTAGCAATGTGTCTGATGGCCCAGTCTTCGTGATATTCTTCTCTGTTTCAATGATTTTATGAATCCTTTGAAGTCAAGTTATCTGATTCCTCATAAAGTGGAAATCACTGTAATTATGTCGTGTAACCATAATGGATTGTAGTGGACTTGTAATTTCCCCTACATGATGTCTGCTAACCCCGCATGAAGCTAAAATCGGATTGACGAGCTAATGTAATTGGAATCAGGGCACATTGTGTACACACTTGGTCCAGTCTTTGTGATATTCTTTCTCCATTTCAATGAGTTTATGGATCCTTTGAAATCTAGTCTCTAATTCCTCATAATGCAGAAATTTCTGTGATTATATTGTGCAATGAAAATGGATTGTAATAGACTGTAAGTGTACCGGGCCGTGTACCCACGAGGTACTACTGCTTGACACCGATGTCATGTCGTGTTATCACAGTGTTGAAGAGCCTCAGGCTGGGTGTACCCGTCAAGCTTGAGATTGCTGAACCCGTCCAGTAGTAGTTGTAGACATTCATTGGAGTGTATATGATCACGATGTAGTACACAATCCATTCCATAAGACCAACTTGAACGCAAGTAAAGAACAAGGAAAAAGAAGAAAATAAAAAATAAACTACAAAATGCAAGAGTCCCTTAAAGTGTTCTGTAGTATGGTTTCCTTCACCGTCGTGAGTACTGAATGAACATTTGTCATGTCCGTTGCTTGTATAAAACTGGCAGAGGTGAACCAATGGTGAGCTCGGAGACAACACAAAATATTTTGAAACACACTGCAGATAGATAGGAAGACGTGCCCGATTCTTTTCCTTGAATTTTCCAAGTATATACTCGGCTGCTTCATCAACATTGTCACCACCTGAATAATCTGGGAAATATCTCTCTAGCAGAATCTAACAGGGAGTGAGAGAATAAAAGACAATGTGTTAGTACATCGGGCAGCGCACCTTGCATAGCTTGATTTTGAGCACATCAATCTTGCTGAGGAACAGTATTATGGAGGTTCTGCGGAACCACTGTGAATTGATCACAGATTCAAAAAGCATCAAGGACTCCAATGTCCAGTTCTAGGGAGAAAAAAGCAATTAAAGCATATTGCCTCGGAGTGATTGAGTTGTGGACAAGAACTTGCCTGTTTCTTCTCTTCTAGCAATACCTGGTCATATTCACTCAGGGCGGTGCAAAAGATGATACTCGTAACATTTTCAAAGCAGTACACCCATTTCTTTCGTTCTGATCTCTGCCCGCCGGCATCAAACAGATTGATCCTAGACTCGTGCGTTGAGTGAATTGGACAGCCTGAGTGAAGACATGCAAAACATACTGGAGTTGGTCCATTTCAAGCTTTGTTTCAGTAATGTCCGTCGTTGTTAGATGAGCTCATAGAACATCATCTTTAGTTGGGCAGTAAGTTGGGGATCCAATTCGCAGAATGTCAGTGAAGAAGCTAGTAAGGTGAGGAACTTGTGAGGAAGAACAAAAACGGAGTGGACTTCAACATCATACTGACTATGCTGCATTATCCATGAGATAAAACTTGCTGGCATGTTCCATCAGCTTTGGGATGATGGGGTCTTTCCACAGCCAGTGAATGGCTTCCGCAATTTCGGAAGAAAAGACGAATGAAGGAGATGTGTCAATTTGGTAGTCGAAAATGTGGTCGGTGTTCACCTGCAGGTGTGGCTAAGTGTGAGGTACTACGAGGGCAAAGGGAGGAGCAGGTGAAACCGTGAAACATACACGGTTGACTGGATCAACACAGTCGTAACCAATCTTGCGCATAGCAAAGATGATGGCTTGCGCACTGTCAAGTGTGTTGCGGTATATGGTCGGTCGGTAGGCCATAAGTTCTTCATTGGTGGTGAGGCTGTTCTGGTATAGAATCATCATCTGCTTGAGGATTGTGGATTTGCCTAACTCGCCGGAACCTGAAGTTTAAGAAAGAGGACACGTTAGCACGAGCAAAACTTGGAAGAATACATAAACTTGAAGGGAGAGGGGGAAGGAGGGATGGGAAGGCGGTGGGAAAGAAATGGTGGGGATTGCCAGTGACTGACCTAGGAGAAGTATCTTGCATTCCTTCCTGAGCTTCCTGGAGTCCTCCGAGTCAGCGATCTGGTTTTCGAGCCTGTTGGCCCTGTTCTAGACAGACATGCAGTTGCCCATGGACTCGGCGGAGAAGGAGAGTTGAAGGTGTCAGGGATTGCCAGTGTAGTAGAGGAACTTGTGGCGCCATTGAGTTGTATCCATCCGAGTCTGTGCAACAAGGGACGGAAGTTTGAACTATACTGTACTCGGACACGTGGACAGTTCTACTACCCGCTGCCAGTGCATGGAGTCAACAAACCCAGCATTTCAAAGTAGTCTTTGTACAGAGTGATCTAGTCTACAAAACTTGAATGTCAGAACTTGGAACAGGCCTCAGGCCTCAGGCTTCATCTTCATCTGTGCCTTCGCCACTGGCACTACTCTCACTCTCGCTTTCGAGTTCCTCACTGTCCGTCTCATCATCCTCAATTTCACTATCTTCTGATTCTTTTTCATTGTCCGAGTTATTGCCACTTTCTTCCAGATGTTCCTCATCAATGGGCAGTTCCTCCATACTGTCGACTCTCTGATTACCAGTACAGTTTCCTTGCGCAATGTCGCTATCATCCAAGTTCTCGTTGTCATCGACCGTCACTGGCCCATGATCTGAATGGTTGTCATCGTGTATGTTTGGGTACAGTGATGGCGCAGAACAGTATTGAGCTTGGTGACCGACACCAATACCTGCAAAGCGTGCAAACATATCACGATCAGCAAAGCTAGAAACATGATTGGTTTTTTGAAAGGCTTGGATCAGGAAACATACATATTAACGTAGTATGCTGCCCAGTCATCAAAAACGTCTTGTTGTCGAGCAACAGACGGACCATAACGGAGCAGTGAATTGGTACGACCATCCACAAATGCAGGGATTAAGTGACAGGCACGGAGGATAAAGGATGGGTCGATGAAGCCAAATGCGGCACCTGTGTCTGTGGGAACAAATCCGATCTTTGGGAGGCGAGCGTTTCTGAGTCCCCAGTGGTAGCCAGACATAATCCCAAACCAACGAACCCATAAGAACTCCATTGGTTTCTTGACACCAGAGTAGTTGACTGTGATGATGTATGCACCTAAGACCTCAGCATACCAGAAGGGATGAGAATTTGGTCCATCCTCGCGTGAGAGCATCATAACGACAGTGCCGTGCCCTGGACATAACATGTCTTGATCACGTCGCATATCGTATGTCGTGTAGTTGATTTGTAAACGTTTTGGATGTAAGACTCTATTGAGGTTGTTGACAAATCGAATGGAATTGTGCTCTTCACCTGAGAAAGTCTTCTCATCACCATCGTATTCACAGTTTAGTAACCGCGACAGTAAATGATCCTTGAGTCTTGGGATGAAATCCTACAGAATGCTGGTGTGAACACGGTGATATTGATATATCAGTACACTGGATGTGGCACTCACATGGAACGCTGGGTCATCAGGCGAGCTTTGGAGATATCGGGCAAGGTTGAAGGCGTTGGCAGGCGAACTTGACAATTTATGATGGAGCTCGGCTGGAACTTTAGTTGAACCCTTTGCTGGGTCTGGCTTGCTTAGGTTGGTCGCAGTGTAGTATACGTCGAGCTGGCGCTGGACCCGACTTTGTCGTCTTTCTTGTTTTGCAATCTGCCTGGCAGGGTTCTTCTTGTTTGTGGACTGATATAGATTTTTGATACGTTTGTGAGCGACCTCTCCCTCATTGCGTTGAAAGAATGTTATTATCATATCATTTTCGAAATAGTAAGCATTTGGGACAACTTACGATATGGGTGGTATAAGAATCCGTTGTTCCAAACGACCGGATGGTCTGAACATAGTCTCCTAGTGCGTGTACTTTGTATGTATTGAGGTTAAATGACTTGGGACGAGCACCGGACATGTTACAGGAGGAAGAACTTGATGTATTGAGTTCACGTCCAACTTGGAGTCCCTTCTGTCGCCAGCGTGTTGCTGCCTCAAAGGGTAGCTCCAACGTCTTGAAGGCACTACACGTAATGTCCCTGAACTTCTGCAATTGCCGGCCAAGTGACTGAGTGGCTTCATCGAGAAGAGCAAAAGAGTCATCGGTATGTAGATGCAACTTAGCAAGGGCATGCCAGTGAGCAAGCCGAAATAGGAGTGTTCGTATGATGCTCTCGTGTTCGGCAGGGTATAACCCCTCAAAAACTGGAATCATACACTAATTATGTATAAGCAACTGTTAATGCACAAATGTCAAATGTTACAAAGTGTCGCTTACCTGGAGGATGTCCTCGAAGTGTCGGGCAGCAAACTGACGAGCCTCTGACACATTGGGAGGAAATCGGTGGATGGCACCCTTTCCAAATGATGAAATCTGATGGAATCTTAAAGGAGTTTATTAAATCACATGTAAATATATAAAACAGTATTTTACAGACCATTCATTGAGAGTCGGTACTGCTCTCGCATCAACTGTGTACAAAAGTCGTAAAATATGCTTGAAGACAGACTTAAATACCCCTAGCTCGAACTCATGAAGTAGGTCAATAACAAGGATATGATGTATATTGCATCCCAGTGACCCAAGCTGCTCTTCTATGGCATTCTATTTGGGGTTTCAGGTTCTCCGAGTCGTAGCATTTGCAGTGATAAATTGATTGGTACTTACACATCATGATGTAGGCACCAGCGACATAAGTTTGAGGTGTACTTCTGGTATTTTACCCTTTATCGGTGAACCAAACTTGTAAATAGCATCGCGTGCAGCCGTGATCTTCTCGTGGATGTATGTACGTATTTTCAGCATCCTCTGTGATACATCCGACAGTAGTCCAAGGAGGTGAAAGTCCATTTTGGGGATAAGACACCGTGGACAAGGGCAATGACCTTTGTCCCGAATAGTGGCCAGTAGCACTCTACAATTGCTCTGTGAGTTGACTGCTCAAGGTGGATTCCGGGACTTAGGAACTCACTTCTCTGGATAATCGGCCAAGTATGTAAAGATGCGAGGGAACACTCGCCGAACTTGCTTGCCGTCATAACACTTGATGATGATTCCATTTCGATAGGCATCGATGAACTCATCGTCCAAGAGAACTTTCCAGACGACATGGAACAACTCCCTTTTGCAGTGCGTCAAAATGTCATTGAGGCACTTTTTTTTCGTGATGCCAGTCACAAATTTCGTTACAGTTTCTGGCAACTTGTTTCGATGAATCTAAGTGACCTGAACAAACAATGTTGGATGGAATAGCTTACAGTTGGAATAAAGGCAATCAAGTGACATGCCCCTGAATTAGAATGAGCTCAGGTGTACTTCGATTGGTTGCCGAAGAAAAGGTATACTGGCCAGGCGGATGCGCTACCAAATTGTGCAAGGTGTGTAGCGTCAGACCAGACCATTATTCCAGCAATTATCTTTTCCAGTTTGCATCCATCTTCACGCCGCTGCTTCTGTAGGTCATTATGTGCCTCGATCCATGCATCAGAGGTGTATAGCTCATCGTACACACACTGCTCTTGACTAGTGACAGGTGATTTCCAAATATGTTTGAACGGCACAAGATGGAACCATTTTGTAGCCTCTGCAGTGAATGCAGCGCGGATGACAGCGGTCACGGTCAAGGAATGGTGAAACAATCCTGGAATTACAAATGGCTATCCGTTTCCACCTGGGTTCCGCTCGCGAGTAGGTATCGAAATGGTCACGGTTGACTCTTTCCAAGAGTCCTGTAGTTGGTTGCCATTGTTACTACTATCACCAGGTGTGTTCTCCAAGTCGGATCTATCGAACTGTCGTATCTGAGCCTGAGCATTGAACCCATCATCGAGATGACCTGAATCGAAGTCTGGTGCCTTTAAAACTTCGCGCACGAGACGTGTGACTTTGGCTCCAGACTTCCGGGCACTGCCTGTCATCATCCATGTCATGAGCCTCCAGATGCTCATGTTCTCCCAGGGCCAGGGAGGCAGAGGTAAGGATGGGGTATGTAGGTCACACATTGACGAAGTGTTTGTAGGTTCATCATGATGCACAGTCACGTTGGACAATTGGTCAAGCGTCAAGAAGGAATCTGGATCGTATGATGGTCGTTGACGATAATCATGAGAAATAGAAAATATATTGAGAGAAGTCCGGAGTGAGTTGAATACATGGAGAATGACACGAGGAAATATGTTTGACACAGCAGGGGATGATTGGGCAAAATTTGCTTGGTCAGGTAAAACCAGCGGAGGTGGTTCTGGGAGCACATCTCTGAATCGTGCTGGCAAGCGTCTCGTCTGCATGGGACGGCCTGAATTTTCTGGAATATCTGAGTCAGGGTGGCTCCCGGAGATGGCTTCCAGCCTGGTGGATGGTGAAGGCCTGGGCTCCAAAGACATATGTGAGTCCTCGCTGTTGCTCATGCCGACAGTCGTGAGCTCAACACTAGAACTCGGGGAAGATCCGGAGTCTGACAAGAAGGGGGAAAGTGGTAGCACCGCAGCTGGAGCAGTTGGCATAGTTGTCGGGGATGGTGAAGGCCTCGTCTCCAAAGACATATCCGAGTCCTGGTGGTTGCTCTTGCTGGCTACCGTGAGCTCTGTGGACCTTGAGGCTAGGGAACTCGAAGCAGAGAAGGGTGGTAGTGCCAGCGGTAGCATCTTAGTTGGACTCGGAGAGGTGATAGTAGCAGTTGTCGGGTTGTGATTCACTGGAGGATCTGTGTTGTGTTGCTATCAAAATCTGCATGAAATGTTAATAGTGGTACTAGCAACAGTGCCAGCGAGTTTACCAACATTATCTCATTCAGACCTTGGTCGCTTGGAGACACGATCATTCCCTGCATTGGATCCCAGCAATGGCAGGCGCTTCTGTCGAGATTTTTCTCGTACAGACATAGTGTATTGTTGATAGAATAGACAACTTGGACGATGACGAAGAAGGGCACCACTCGAGCTGAATGCCCGCCCACACTGTGGAGCACCACATTCAAAGTGTCTGTTCATCAGATATAAGGTGAGAGCGGATAATAGGATTATGATCAATGTCAGACGCATGGGTGAGGGGCACCAGAGTATGTAGTTCTAGACCTTGCGATCTGGCAACTACCACCCTGGCAAATGAGCGAGCTATGGCAATCACCAGACCACTCAGCAGGAGAACTTTGACCAAATCTCTGGCAACCGGGTACATTGCTGATGAGTCAGCTTTTTTCGAGCTCAGCTATTTGCTGCTTTTGACTTTTACTGAAAGATATTGAAAACAATGAAAACAAATGCTATATGGTTACTTAAGCAGTCCCTGACAATCTCTACCAAATAGGAAACTCAATTAGAATGACCATTAAAAAATTTCCTCGTCCTCATCCTCATCGTCGTCCTCATCCCTTTCCTCCTCATTGTCCGCATTTTCATCTTCGCTGTCTCTATCATATCCCTTCGAATAGCATGGCTCTGCATCTGTTAGTGAGATGCTGTCCTTCCACAATGTGCCGAAATGGGCTGACAGTCTGCGTTGAACGGCAGTTTGCCGATCTGCATATGCGGCGATCCCTTTCCGCACTCGCGGTTCAATGCAGTTTGAGTGTAATTCTCGATGCTCTGTCCACCACTGTGCTCTCTTCTCGAGCGAAACCTTTGTGCGTCGCATTTCTTCTCGTAAAAGCAGGACCTCCTCAGACCAGTGTGCAGCACATGCACAGGCTTTTCCCCACTCAATCCGCAATGCTGACAAAAAAGAAAAGAAAAAGAAAATTAGTAGATTATTCCATCAATCAGAACACAGCATACCTCCGTCGCCCCCTCCTCACCGGCATCTACAGTCCCACAAGCCCAGATCCATGACATGGTACGGTATCCTTCTCCCAGGCACGAGGCTTGTTCTTGACCCCGCTTTCGACGCCCACGCGGGATGACAGGCTCACTAGCACCATCCATATTACCCGTGGGCCCACATATATCGTTCGAATGTAGTTCTTGTAGCATCTTCTGCCAGGATCCAGCTCCGTGGAGGCAAAAGAGAGCAGCATAGGCTATACAGTACTTCTCAGCCATTCGGTTGATTTTTGAGGTAACGGTATCGATAAGGGTGTGCGCGTAGGTATTAGCCCTCTGACCACGGACGTTCGCGTTCCGATGTTTGATAAAGTGAGATCGCGTATGGAGGTAGCTTCGGAGCTTGGCAAGTGCGTCACGACACTGAGCCTCTCTCAGTTGGTCTTCGATAGTGGCGATGTCGTTGGTACACAATGCCGACCGTTGAGATGGACTGAGGTTTGATGGTATCCACAATATAATGTTTTCTACGTCTGTTTCAGGGTCCTGGGGATTTGCCGTGAGGACATCTTCTATATCGGGCATATAGGCAGACTGAACATCATGGAATTGTTTTATGAGACGGTAGAGCATAGTACGGCATTGCTGAAGACTTGAATTGACCGTCAAGGTCAATTTCCCTGAACTCCCCGACTTTATACTTCGCCTAGTATCGATCATGTGGCAGACATGCACTGAACAGAAACAGAAATGCCATGACATACCAGTGAGATTCTTCGATCGCCAATGCCAAGGTGATAAAACTACTTGGGGACAATTTGTGCCGACTGAGTACTTCCTGAACCATGGCATCTTTATCCTCCGCGACCAATTGAGCGCGCACTTCAGCTTCTGAGGGAACTTCATGCAGGCGATGTGAGTGTGTGTCATTGAAGTTACGTATGGAGAACACTTACAGTCATGGTTCATGATATATGGGTTCTCCTTAGTCTTGTCAGCATTCCATGCGATGATCATCTTCGCCCAGGCTTCACTCTTGGTGGGACCTATGACCGCATTCATCTCTTCGAATGCGGCACAGTGATGATTACGCTGTGCGATAGCAGTCTTTAGTCTGTTGCGGAGCAGCTTGCCTGTTGGTGGCCATAAGACATGAGGTCAATACGTAGACATTGTGCTCACCTAGACCTACAAGCTTGCGAAAGTTGTGATGACCAAAATGATCATTGATAGTATCATGCTGAGCACCTGGTCCCATTTCTTTCCATCTGTACGTCCTACACCGGGCATAAGGTTGAGGGAATGAGGCAGCGCACATCGCAAAGAATGGGCGGGTGCATGTTTGGAATTTAGGGACTCGGATACCGAACATAAATGACGACATGACAACAGCTAGCGGGACCCGTAGATGTTCTGGAAGTCTTGCAATTCGCTCGACAAGATTAATTTTCCACTGACAAGCAATGTCGTATGAAATGACGACAGACACCACGAGCAAAGGGAAGATCGCCGAGAAAAAAATATAATCCATATTACAATACCTGTGGGCATGAGAAATGATGCGAGAGGCAATATGGGTTCACTCACCGCTCGCCTTTCTGCAAGTCTTCCACACCACAAGGGTGTACAAACTTGTGCCGAGCGCAAAGACACAGTCCCACCTCCGTGGCACGTAATCCGTTTGTGAATTTGGTTTCCGCGTGAGCCAAGGACTTGAAGCCGCTGCATGTGGTGATCTACCATGTTCAGTGTGGTTAATCGATCAAATGATGATATCAGTACGAAGAAAAGAACATATGTCTTTCTGCGAAGTAAACTCGAGTATATGTTTATTGTATTGACCGTTTTCGACAAAGTATGCCAGCCCCATAGTATGTAGGCCAGGATCCAGGGTGTCAGACGAACGTGTACGGTTCTTAAGACGGAAGTTGGTGTCCATCGTGATGATAAGTGAATATAGAAACCTGTTGACTCTTGAGCCACTGGAGAAGAGTTAAAATTGTGGTCATACCTTTGACTCGCATCTACGTTTCTCCAATTGTCCGGTAAGTTCATGCCAGGTTGCGGGCATGCAGGACAAAGCAATGCTAGTCCACCGGGCTTGGTAGTCAGGATTCCGTCCAGGTCGTTTCCTCTGCCAGCGTTCTTGAAGAGCTTCGTGTGGCAGAACTGACGAATCATCCGCAAAAAGGAATGATAGAGATCCTTCAAGAAAAGTTAGTCCAGAATGTACGAGACATCTGACCCACTGGCACGTACCGAAGGAGCATTGATGCCCGTGTTATCCGTAAGGCACTCGAGCGTTAGATAGTATTCATATGCCGAGACTTTGCTAGCCCAGGTAAGCCACAGGAAGTGATGTAGGACCCGCCTGGTGCAAGCTGTCCTTGGATGATGGACCGTTGACGGATACTGGCATACGCAGCGCAGGAGTTGCTGCCTGTGGGAAACGTGGTGCTCACAGCCACAGAAGTTTATGTTGACCGGATGAATGCTGTTGACATCGATGACAAAGAAATTCACGTGACCCCGCTCGGGACAACAACAGAACAAGTCTGACTCGGAGTCGTGGCTGAGCTGCACGACGAGACCAAGGCTCTTCAAGGTGACCCGTTCAAAAAAATTTCCATTCTATTTCTGTATTTGATTTATGGTCAACAGTGTGGATGAGCGCGATGCGAAACCGTGAACCTTAATTCTGTGCAATGGAAGATGCTTATGAGCAGCGAGGCAGCAGCTGAGGCACGTCGCATTGAGCCCAAAACAGTCTTCACAACAATAGAGGCATTCATTTGGGACCCCATCGTCGTCCACGCTACAATTGCACCACTTAGAAGCACGGGCCTCCAGCCTAAGATCCTCGAAAAGGTATTCTTCTCGATAGCCGAGGCCCTCAGCACTCCCAGCCCATTGACTCAGAGGGGCATCCTAACGTGCATGACCGTATCATTGAGCTAGGTGGGTCTTGATGTGAACAAATGGTTCTCACCGAGTTAGGATATCTCTTGCGGACTGTGAACGTGTGCAACAAGGCTTCGACTTCTGGGGCGTCTTCACCAGGCTCGTATTGGGTATCCCAGTCCAAATGGTTCATTTCCATGTGAGTGTCATCTAGATTGTCACCTAGAGTGTTCAGAAAGTGATGACCGCCTAGTTTTACCGGTGGGTCTGGTATGACGAAATGTCTCTGCTGGTTCATAGAAATCCGAATCATACGAGAGTGGGCCTCCTCGCGCTCATCAGAGCTGTCACGGTAAACGTGATATGTTTTCTGTTTTTTTTCGAGGTGAGGGCCATTGGGTCAGCAGCCAACAGTCGAGAATTTTCAGAGGTTTCACCCTTATGACATTTCCTTGGTCGGCATCATGCAGGAGAGCTAAGATAGAAGCATGGGCCACAGGTCTACGTTCTCGGCGGACATGCGAGATCTGAGTCAAGTCCTTGGCAATGAGCTTTCCCAAAATGTATCTGTGGGTTCAGCGGAGACTAGCTAAAAGAGCGGCGAACTGGTATTTTCACTTCATTCCCGCCAACTACCATGGTTCATAAACGCCCAACCCCTGCTAACTCGACTACCATGTCCTCTGCCGCCAGTGGTGACTACCACAGCAGCTGCTGCACTCGTAACGCCACAGGTGACTTTCTCTGTGGCCATGTGACCGTCTCCGTTGAAGCCAGTGTCGCTTGTATGCCCTCTTGCTGCGGTGAGTGTCTTGTCGTCTTCACTCGAGTCTGACTCGGACACTTAATACTTTGCAGGTAATCTGGTGGCCCATGCCGTGGTCGCGTAGCTAGTTCAACCCGAGTACAAAGAGCTGTTCCGCATTGCAGTCCATGAGGTCATGCGGGAGGAAAATGACTCCCAGCAGAGTGATGCCGACACAGGTTGCGCCGAGCTTGCAGAAAAAATATGGTGCACTTCGCATCGCTGCAGACGGCCATTCGGACGAAGCGGTGAAGGGCAAGGCCGATATCCGTGAAGTCTCACCTGCACTTTCCGGGTTCTCTTCCCGGGTTCTCAGAATCGTCCGTGACCTCCCTACCAAGACCGTTGATGACAGCAACCGCTGCATCACCTACTTTTTACCCAAAGACGGTGCTAAAGCCCCCTATTACTGTATCGGCCGCGGTCTAGCTGTAGGAATCATCACCAACTGGTACGTGTATCTATTTGTCTATTTGTCGACGAGGCATGTGCCAATCAAATCGTGTCACAGGTTGGTCGCTGCGCCTCTTTACCATGGTGTGAGCGGCGGCAGCTGCAAGTCATACCAGACTCTGGAAGAGGCGGAGGAGGTGTTCGAGCAGATCATTGAAGCAAATGTGTTATGTCTGATTTGTGAGTAATGCCACTTAAATACCATCTCATCGTTGCCCTTTACTTGTACAATATATGTATCGGTGGAACTTGTTGGTATCAATATGCTTTGTTTGATTGAATTGAACGAATGGTGCACGAGATGATCGGGTGAACTTGACCAAAGTTTGAAAGAAATTTTCCTCAACTCTAGCGACTGTGTTGTGGTTTTCACTTGACTGGGCTGCCGTCTGTCAACCCCCGTTGACTACTATGGTTCAACACTAGTACGAACGAGAGGATGTATCAAACAGACGGTGGACAACACGAATTGTGTATTATACAGTACTTTGCACTAGAACTGTGTGGGAGTTTTTCTCCTACATCCCGAACACAAATCGTGTGCGGATTAGTTCAATGGATCCAACTGAGTACCTCCGTCAACGGGACTGCTCGTCTGTCACCCCCCGTTGACTATGATATGAACACTATATGAATGAGAAGATATAAATCCATCAGACTGACGACAAACTGCTCATACTTTCAATGTCTGAGTTTTTCTCCTACAACCAGACCACAATCCAATCGTGTCCCGATTAGTGATCATCGGAATTCAACCGTTGAGTACCTACTACTAAGTAAAGGCTCGGGTGACCGTAACGTGGTTTTCACTTCAAGTGGCTGGTTGCCTGATCTGTCATTCCCCTTTGACTACTAACACGAACACCGTATATCAGATAAACCGCTAGCACTTTGCTTGTGCGATTTTTCTCCTACAACAACGAACACAAATCGACGAATCGTGTCCCAACTCGGATATCGAGATCCAACTGGCACCACCTCCCAAAGTAGAAACACCATGCCTAAACTGAATCACAGTGCTCCTTCGAAAAGTCTGTGACCCAACCAGGTAAGCTTTTTCCTGCCCTCTTTGCCTTTCCGCCTGCTGCGTTTGAACCCACCATCACTATGCCCCATCCTTGTATTCATCAAACTGACGAAGCTCGACTGGAAGCTGCTCGTCAGAGCCGCCGCCGTTACTATGCAAAGTAAGTGCTATCTTATATCTAGCTCACGAAGTCGGCTTTTTCATACACTGGCAGAATTTTATTGTAGACATAGGAATAGAATTAATGCCCACAGAAGGGCTAGCAGTTGGGTAGCGTTGGCAAGTCCGACTTCCGACTCAGACGACAATCCGGCAGACATGCCAGTGTAAGAATAAATTCATAAACATCACGATGATTGCCAGCGCTGACGTCCGGCGGGACTGCTATTAGGGATTTTACAACACTGTCGGGTTGCTTGACCATTGTCAAGGACGCCAAGGATGAACTGGTCGATTATGCACCAGCACCGCGGCAGTTCGTCGAAGGCATCCTAAACGCGTACTACATCGAGTCCATAGCGGATGAGGACGATGAGCTCAGAGCAGCAAAATTGTCGGACAGCGACCTCAGCATCATAGAGACCCCATTGAGGAAAGTCGAGAAGATATATTCCAAAGCTAGCAAAGGTAACAATTCAATACTCGAGATTTGTGGGCTTTGTCCGGAATCGCGAGCAACAGAACAGGTCTGCTGGGGGATAAGGATGCTGATAGTCATGCTTGAAGATATCTTGTGCTTGGCAATGCAGGAGACGTCGACATTGGCAGAAGCCCATTTCCTGGGCGAACTTGCATATCAAAAGCAGGATGTAGGTACAAAATGTGATTGATTGCATGTAGTAGAGTATGCGTTATTCGAAAACCTTCAGACTACAGAGAGTGCGGTTCAGCGCCGAGTCCTCTTGTGACTCACTTTCTCCAATCCAGACCCCGTCGATCCCCATCCGGGCCCCGTTGATAGCGAACATTTGGTCCGGTTGCTTCGAGAACTTCAAGAACTTCGAGTCAGACCGGCACCGCTGTGAGACGTAAGATGAACTTACTTTGAATCTCCTTCGTCGGCGGTAAATCGGGATTCGATTATCTGCTCCATTACCCAAGAAACATCAGCTAAAACGACATGCCATGTGTTCCGCTTGAGCGTTGGAAGGGGCATGAACTACTGGAGTGGGTTGACGACCTTGGCTGGAATCAACAGGGTGTGTGATCTGACGGTCCTGACCGTGTAGCTCCTTGGGATCAGAGAGGAGAAGCGCCGAGGAGGTGGGCCGAGGGTGGATGGATTCTGCGGGCTGCTGGGGTTCTTCATTCTTGTGGAGACTATGGCACGCCTGATGCCGTTGACTGTCAGGAAAAACTGCCAGATAGACATGTGAGCAAGCCGAGTCCAAGCTGACATAATAAAATTTACCTGGGTTGTTCGGTTTGTTTAGCGACATCCGTGATCTCTTGTTCGTCTTCTTTGCCTGATGGCGCTTGCGCGTCACTGTTCTCGGCCGCGTCGCTGCTGTGCTTGTCGGAAGATGTTTCCATATCAGCTTCGGATGAACGTCAACGTTTGGACTTCCGCTTCCTGATCTGCTTGCCCTTTTTGGAAGATTTCTGCATCGTATCGATTTCTTTGTCAGCACCCACATCATCGGGGTCGTCGTCCGGAGATTGGTTGTCAATGGTGAGCAGCCCTGCCAACTCCAGCAAGGGATTTGTTTCCTCCGGAAGCTGGGCTGCATTGCGTTCTTCTTGTGCTAGAAGGATTCAGCCCGGGCCCGAGTGGCTTATCAGTAACAATACACATACTGTAGCAAGTAGCCAGATACTCCTGGAATGAACACGTGACCACGCAGTATTTTTCTTTGTTGGAAACCTGCCAGTTGCGAGGAGCAGGACTCTTGTCGCCTCCTTCGTGCATCCTAGATGGAAATGAGTAAAGGCACAGGAATGCGAGGGAAACTCACGATAAGATGGTGATGTTGCCGTGTTTCCGTGGCTCTGGCCCGCCAACCAAAAGAGTAACATGCATGCCTAAGACCGCATGTATCCCACTCAAGAGCGGTCCTGCGAATGATGAAAGCCTATCAATTGCACTATTGACAAGTTAAGTGATGTATATGGCACGAAATATAAACGATATGGCATGCTTGGCGAGATGCGGGATCCATCTTGGGTGGGGCAGCGAGTGATTTCATCCACTCATCTAATGCAGATTTGGCCTCCTCTTTGGCAAGTTGGGCGTAGTGCGCTTGCGTCTCCTCGCTGGTAGCTTTGAAATATTCCCGGATGACTTGTTCGCGAAAACCAACCTCGCCTTGCCCTGAACATTTGTAGCGACACATCTTGCCTCGAAATCGGCCTTGACAACAGTGTCGAAATTGTCTTTGGACCACCGCTGGTGGGCTTGCAAAGCCTTCGGCTTCTTTGGGCTGACGCCAGATAACTGCACCAGAAGGCATGCCCATGGGTCGTTCTCAGGATTACTAATCGAGCGGGCGCAAACCGTACGAAGAGCTTTTGCCCGATAGTCCAGCCAGGATTTAATTGCCTAAGGAGAGAAAAAAAAAAACTGGGGAGGGGGAATTATGAACAGACACATACCTTGCACATGGAAATGATCTTGCGCCGCTTCTGCTCTGCCTCGATTGGAGAAAGGACCTCCACTACGGAATGGGGCTCTGAGTTAGCGGGAACTGAGGGTTCGTTGTCAGAGACCTTGAGCCTCCATGGATATTTTAAAAAATACTTGTTGACGACAACGTCAAGATAATCCTGCCTGCAAGAACCACCTTCCGTGAGGGCGGCAGAGTAACCAGGGAGATGGCTAGTAGTCAGAAAATCGAGGCGTGATCCCTTGGCCTATTTGCGTTGTAGTTTCTCCACAAAGGCATCAGCGGAGTCTGTATTCTGCGGAGTGTTCGCTGGAGCTGGTTCAATTGCAGAAGGTTGGTCGTGGAGTTCAGGAATGTCGGAGTCGACAACAGTTGTCTCATCGCTACAATCAGGGACAATGTCAGACGGTGACGATTCGGCAAATGATATCTATGATAACACACCCCATGATTCAAGATCCGGGCTGTTCAATGTGCATTCGTCGTTTTTTGGGTCTTTTTCAAGTTGGTGTCGGCGAGGCGAGGCTCGGAGGCAGGTGCGTAAAAAGAGGTCGGATTTTGCCGTCCACCTGCACCATTGTAGATCGTTCAACAGAGCTCGAGTGGAAGTTGGTTTGCCAAACTTGAATGGATGCAAGAAGGAACACGGAATAATCAAATAAGAAATAATAGCAGAAATTTAATATATTTGAAGGCTAGGTCGCAAGCTGATATTCAAACTCCGATGGATGGCCAGCATTGCAGGAACTTGACCAGTGCCTGCCATATTTGGAATGTGGTAGTTGTCAAATGAATTAAATTACAATGAGTGGTAGTTGCCCTTTGAATTTGGTCAAAAACTACATACAAGGAGGCTGTGAGGGGGCGAATGAGGGAAACGAATGGGCAATGTGCCAGTGGGCGGTGGATCGAATATCTCAGGCTCCGATTCACTGGCACCCTTCATGCCCCCCAGCAGCATAGACTTAGTACAGTGGTAATTCTCAGTTTGTAAAGCCTGTGCCAGTGCAGGCTCGCCTCGGTTAGTAGTACCCGCCAGCTCGGAAGTAGTACTGCCAAATGGGTGATGTTGACAAACTGTCTCTCTGAGAAACCTTCAGATCTGCAAGCGGTAGAATGATGAATGACGTCAATGACTCATTGCTAGAATACGCATAGTCATGGCTTTCGGATCAAATTGCAGAAATCAACGTAAGTGATATAGTGGAGGGCCGTATAGATCCAGTCCGGGGATTCGATGTGAGGACCAGCGAGGTTCCCTCATCTTGACCGTATACTGCAAGCCAGTGGGTGTCATGTATTGTGCTGTCACTCCTACATGCCGATGAGGGCCGCTCCTCCAAGTCTCCTATCGTTTGTGCAGTGTGCACCTAGATCGATGCACGTAGTGTTTTAAAGTCTGGTCCGGTCCGGTCTTTTGCCTTTTTTGGCAAAGACCGGACCGAAACCGGTCCTGGGAATTTCCTGATATGGAAAAAACTGGACCAAGACCGATAAAAACCGATTTTGTGGTCTTTGTCGGTCTTTTGCCGGTCCGGTTACGGTTCCGGACCGGTCTTCAGGGATGTGAAAATTACTACGGATTCCTGGCTTCCGACCCATATTTTCTTTATCTAAATCGGTTCAGGGGTCGCTGAGATATGATTGATTTAAGAATGCATGTCATTCTCAAGTATATCTACTTAGAAAATCCATTTCGGAGAATACAATAGCGTGGGATCGGCACTTAGGAGTGGCTGTACCGAACATAG
>JBBPPM010000218.1:0-19143 GCA_038092015.1 Leccinum huronense
ATCAACGGCACGCAACTCACATGCACATCATAGTTCTCACTCGCAGGAACCCCAAATTTCAAAACGACTAAACGACCAAACGACATGGATCCAATCCTGCATGCTGTAAACCGAAAATGAAAAGCAAAATGAAAAGAACAAAGAAAAAGGACGACAAGAAACGTCACCCGCGTCCACGTCTACCCGGGCCGAGAAATTGGGACACCTTATCCGTCATATTTCTGACAAGCGATCCTCCTGGCAGGTCCATTCCACGTACGCGGCTGCTCTGATTTGAATCATTCGAGCCCATGGTTTCCCTCTCGCCTCTCTCCCTGCAATGTTCTTTATTTTCCGCGAATCCGCTTGAGCGCAAGGACGTGACAAACGAACACTGTATGTGCACCACAGTCTGACAGCCAGGGTAGTGCAGCCTCGCTGACGAGAAATTGCTCAGTCAGGTAACCCGTGTCCGCGCAGTTTTTGGTCCTTGAAATTCTGCAAAGGAGGTGCATAGCACATCCTGGCGGTGGTGGTAGTGTTTCTCGTACTGTAAGCGCGTACAGATTGACGCAAACGTTCCAGATCCATGCATCCAATCCATGGCTATGCCTCCCTTTCTCACTTGTTTTCCGTTTCCGTTCGCCGCGGATCCGTTCGCAGTCGCTCGGACACAGTGGTGTGACAAATGACATTGTAGTACATGGAGCCGAGCCACCCAGAACACGTTCCCTGACGGTGGTAGCCCCAGTGGGCAGTTCGCGTTGCTGACCACAACCACTAGTGTCCTGTTCCGCATGCTGTGAGCGCCTGGTTAACCGTGATTGACGCAGGTCTCCCAGATCCGACCCGGTATACTCTCTACGATTCGATTTTGATCGAACCCACAGCAATACACCCCCATTTTCATCCACGCAGATCCGTTCGCTCGGACGCAGTGACTTTAAATGAAATGGATCCGATTCATTCACACATACCTCGCCAATGGGCTGTGCGCCTCGCTGACGAGGACCCATTTAGTCAGGGTGTCTGTATCCGCGAGGTCAGGCTGTTTGTCTTGTTGAAATCTGCGAAGGAGGCCGGTGGCGTGCTCCTGTTGGTGGTGGTGTCGATGGTGGGTTACTGTGAGAAGGTGCATGTGCCCTGCCATGACATGCCAGGCGACGATGGGCTCCCACCCCGCGCCCCCGAGCTCCCATTCAAGAACTCGGCTGCTTCACGGCGGCCACGCCACGTCCGTCAACGCATGATTGATTAATGGAGCCCAGAAACCCAGAAACCTCACTTGTGTATGTATGTACCTGTGGCATGCAACGCAACAAATAAATCATCTCATTTAGCATGCATTTGATCCAGATAGGTTCCTAAAAACAATCAATCAAAAGACAGACAAAAGGAAAGAAGGGAACGGGGGAACGGAGACTCGCAGCGTGTGCCTAGTTCGTCAAAGGGAAATGCTCGCCAAGTATTTTCGTCCCTTTGGATCTTTGTCTTCTTTAGATCGTGGTTATCTCTTTCGAACGCCATTGCCCCAGCCCCCATCCGACCACCAACACGTGGGTGAGTTCATAATCAAGAATCCCAATCGCGTGGTGTATTCTTGCTTCTTGATCTGGTACCGGTTTACAGCAAAGATGATGGCCTTCCACCCTCGTTCATCGCGGCCGGCGCCAAAGGTCAGGCGCTGCACACAGGCGAGGACTGATGTGTTCTACGCACTTTATCAAAGGTGGGGGTGCCTTTTGAACTACATATATCCCGCCAGCCCGACGAACATTTCTGAATACGACCCTACGTATTGCACGAGGGGCGGCGTGTCGTCCGCCATCAGGGGTTGACCTTCATCCTTTGTGTTGGTGACTGAGTGACAACTTTGACTTGACAAGGGAAAGTACATTATTGACATGCACGGCCTCGACGGAAAGACCGAAAGACGCCGTGTCACGATGCACGATGCACTCCGTTATCATCGTCGTGCCTGCATAAGGTCGAACGAAGATGATGCGATGACGGACGGTCCGTGAAGTTCCGCTTCATTTGATTCGATGGACCTGGGTCCAGAGTCCTCCTTTCCTTTCTTAGAGGACAGTGCTTCTCGTATTGTCAGCCAGCTATAAAACAAACCTTTAGAGTACTGAGCCAAAACATATACGCAGGATCCAATTCAACGCTTGAAGCCATCTTTGGCGAGCACTTGAGGTCGACGACGTACGTGGCAAGTTGCAAGAAGGCACGGGACAGTCGGACTCGATGCAGAACGCTAGAATGAATAATCCGGCGTGGGATCGCCGTCCGGTGAACGCTCCAACTTCGTTGACGGAGATGGACACGAGAGCCTAACGGTACGTAGCATCTGGAAACGCCTTTCTGCCACATAGCAGCCGGCGTGCAATATATTAGTCAGTAGTCGCACGGTCGCTACAAATTGCAATGTAGGGAAAGTCCTACTATAAATAGCAATATAGAACATTGTCACGCTCGTAGCCCAACATAGCGCACACGCTGTTCCATCACCCAGAAGCTGTCCCCCTCCCGTTTCAACAACGCTCTACGCGTTCTATCGTGCTATATCTCTCTCTCGTTTCCAAACCTCTCAACCACACCACGCGCCCATCTGTCAATGCCATCACATCGATGGCGACCGACTCGCCCAACTCCTCTCCCACCGCACCACCTGCCAAATGAGTCGTCTTATAAGCCGGCGCCGCCTCTCGGTACTCAACTTGAAGCCTGCTAGTGAGTCTCTCCAAGTCTGAGTCCTCCATCACACATTCCCATCATCACCATGTCCCGCCGCCCCGTTCCCACTGGCACTGGCATTTTCCCCTCTGTTCACGAATCGCCGAGCCTTTTTCGTCCCTCGGGCCCTGCTTGGCAGCCCTACTTCATCCAGTCGCCGGATGACACCCATGACCCTGTATCGGAATTAGAGATCCCACAGATTGTAAGTAGTATCATTTACACCTTGCCAGCGCCGCAAATCTCACATATTGATCTTTTAGATTCGCCGGGCCGAAAGGCGCATGTACTTGCGCACGCCAAACATCACTATTCGATCCGACAAACTGAGGTTACATGGGCTGCGCCTCTATGACGAAGAAAAAGACACGCACTGCCTAACCAGCAGGGCGTACCTCAGTGACTACCGCACAGACATCGCCCTCATCCTCGGCGCTAGCCCAATCGTCATCGTCGCCATCTGGGACCCCAACAGTGACAAAGAACCACCGGCCTGGATGACTGAGACCCCCTTCGACACCCTGTTCTGTCAAACAGCCCCGTATGAGCAGGTCGTGCCCTATTTCACACTGCACGCCCTCGTCGAGCGGGCCAATATTGCAAAAAGGCAGGCGATCCTCAATTGGTGCAAAGCCGTGGATGTACGTATCATTACTACTCAGTCCCATCCCTCCGAGTCAGGCTATCTAAATACTTATATGCCCTCTTCCAGATGAGGTTGTATGCTGATGGGCTCGACATGGCTCACGCCGAGCTTCTCGAGCATCCACCAAACCGTGACACGGACATGAGTCACGCTTAGTTCAAGAGTCGCGTATCCGTTAGCCGCCGGGCAGAGTCAAATACAATTTGTTCGTAGTAGTTTCAACATACAAAACATATGATAATCACTATACGGACTAAGGTAGAATTGATCACAAACCAATCCTACATTCTCTGCTCTCCATGCAGAGGGTGTCAAATGCCCGAATACCGGGATTAGATGACAATTGCGCACGATCCGTTCCACTGGGACAACCTCGCCATGAGCTTGATGCATGCGTGTTGAGCGAGTGAGAATATACATGTCGGTCGCGGGATCCTTCGTTCTAAACGGCGTCATCCATTCAATGTACGCTACTGGATCGTGCAGGCTCTGTGTCGAAGAGAAGTAGTCAGGAATGGTGAAAATCGCCCGCACCTGGGCAACTCGAAGCCCTGGACATGAATGTGTGAGAGGGCATGACAATGGCAGGGCAGGAGCACGCCGGTATGCTTACCTTCGAGAGGGGTACCGATTGTGTGCGCATTGCGTTCTCTAGGATCTGTACGCACAAGCGCAAAGTCGTGATAGGCTGCTTCCGCAGGAGCCCTTGCCCGACGGGGCCGCGGGGGCGATGCACAAACTTGGTTGATTACTTTCGTTATGCTCGTCTCTGGAATAGAAGGCAGACGGCGACTGAGGCGACTGAGTAAGTTGAATTTGTCATAGTCCCTTGGGAGAAAGGAAATGGTTTGCGCCCTTAGGTATGCTTGCAGGCAGTCGAGGAAACGTGTGGCATGCTGGCCGGCGATTATCGTAGATGCGGAGATATTGCGCAAATGTGGTGGGTGGTAAAGTGGGGGCGTCGAAACAGCTGAGTCACTCCTTCCCACCACCCTCGTGTCTCTGTCCTCGAGTTCTGCTGTCTCACCTTCGTCTATCCTGTCACCTCCCTCATCAATGTCACCTTCCGGTTCAACCTCGTCCTCGTCCTCGTATCTGTGGCCGCCTTTGCACCATTCCAGGTAGACCGCGTGCCGATCGACCGCTTCTTGACGGCGGAGCCAAATCGTCATCTGGATCACAAAGTCTTTCTTGTTGGAACTTGAAGCGCGGTAAGCTTCTTTCGCATAGTCGATGTGGAGTCGCTCAGGCGCCTCTGTGTTGAAGCCGTCTGCTGACCCCAGCCTATAGATAAGTTGAGCGTAATGTTGCATCGAATGGATCTTATGAATATTGAAGTGATTGCCCTGCCGACCGCCCAGTTCGATAAAAATCTCCTTGCAAGCATGAAACGAGTCGAGTGCTGACTGCAGTGCTCGGAGGGTTCGGGAAGTATGCCGCTGTAGAGACGAGAGATATATGAAGTCCACCACGGCGCGGACAGCTTGGGCCATACGTGCGTCGCTTCCACTGGCCATCAGGCCCACGAAGACCTTCTCCATCTCTTTATACTCTTTGCCAGTCCACTGAGAAATCCCTGAAATACCGTTCTTGAAGTGGCGCACACCATGCAGGCCCGTCATGGCTTTAAAACGTGCGTCGATTTCAGCCTCGCTCAGTATCATCGTGCACCACTTGACCAGGTGGTCCTTGAAGACGCCTTTGTGTAGCTGGTGTAGCAGATCCGGGCTGAAGGCCTGGAAGATGTCGGAATGAGGTAGATTCGCCCAGAAAGGCGGATATACGGGTCTGAGGCCCAATGACTTGAAAGACTCTTTGGCCGCGCGGTCATCCGTGTCTGCGCCGTCGTTGACGGCAAGTACATCCAGTGTTTCTTTGACGTCTCTATTTGCAGCCACGGCGTTGTCCCCTCGAGCGGTCGGTTCGATTTTGCAAATCGGACACCGGTTCTCTTTGCAACAGGCGACCAAACATTGCTCCGGGTAGTCTGCAACATATGCAGCGAGGATCGGCCAGATCACACGCATTGCTCCATCGGGGCAGGTCATTGGTGTTCCCTCGGGGCGATTGCCTGCGGCGGCCAGTGAGGTGAGTATTTTGGACATGCAGTAGTGGAACAGGCGGTATCGAATAACTGATCGGGTTTTGTCAGAAAAACCATCCAGTTGTGCAATCGGCAGATAGCCCAGCAAGACCGTCGCATGCGAGGAAGGAAGCCGTCGCACGTTTTTGGAGATGTTGCCTATTGTCAGGTACACGGGCCACGCCGCTTTATCTCCCCGAAAATTTGAGAGATGTGTCTTATCGGATGACAAGATGACGGGGACCACGGTCGCACCAATGGGTAGGCGTTCCTAGGTAGTCCGTCAACACTACTGAGGCCAACTCTCGGGCTGCAGAGCATACCTGAACATCCCACCACCAATCCCCCGTCCAACATTCATCTATGACCCGCTCTCCACCGTCCTGCTTGGTATACAGCCGTTCGGGTGCGTATCGCGTGCAATCCCGGAATAAGGGGTTGCCAAGGATCTCTCTGATGCACTCGACAGGATCTCGATACCACAATGATTCAACCTCTTCGACCTGCGCAGTACCCTCGTCGTCTTCAAGATCACCGGTCAGAGCAACAGACTCGCATTGCCAATCAACGCCGCGGGGGAGGGCATCGATTGCGTGTAAAAACTCGCGCTTGTTGCGGAATGACGGGTTCACCCCTCCACGTATCTCCACTGATGGTAAGCTGTGATTTTATTGCAGGTACACTGTGATACTCACAACATTGAGATTGAGGAACTTCTCGGCCTGATTGTGGCCAACGTTCTTGATTAGCCATTGCGCTAATTCCCACTCATCCTCGTTCGCAAAAGGGCCCCAGATATCACCGCCGAGGCCCTGTGCCGCCTGGCGTTCACGGACTGCCTCGAATGGACATGATCCTTTACCGATCGGTTGGCCAGCCTCTAGGTGAGCGGATGGCTCTTCTCGCCACGTCTGACCTGACCATTCCTCCTCAAAGGTATCTTCGCGCGACTGCATTCCAAACGGATCGCCCGAGCCTGACTCATCTTCCATACGCCAATCGGTTGGCTCGTCTGGACCCACACCTTGGCCGCCCTGTGATGCCACCCCCGGCGGTGTCCCATTGGCCACCGATGCAGTTGACGATGCCAGTGAGTCTTCAATTCGTTCTTCGCCGGGTCGATCACCTCTTTTTTGAAAGAGGTTGGCGAGCGCATGGCCACGTGCTTCCCGACAAACGGGAGCATGGGCTTGATGTCGACGAACAGCGGAGTGGTTCGGAAAGAAGACTTTGCAGTACTGACAAAGTGCCATGATGGAGATGAAGGGCAGGGGAGGTAAGTCGTAAACTCTGATTCCCATCTGAGTCCTCATCGATAATTGTTTCAGCATCTGACATCATGCCAACCATCAGTTAAACGAGGGCACTGGTCAGCACGCTGATCGCCCCCCCTTTTTTTTTTTTTTTCTTTTTCTTTTTCTTTTTTTCCTTTTTTTTTTTTTTCTTTTGAAACGGCCACCGCTCAGTTCCTTTTCTTCCTCAGACCATCATCGGCCCTTTTTTCATTCCACTCACACGAAGGATACCATGAATGACATCAGCAATGAGGACTTTGCTGGCAATGTGGAACCGCAGCCTCTCGGCCGTGGCAGTCGAGTCGGCCGGCCCACCGAACGCCTGCAAGCAATGCGTAAGTACGCCAATTCGTCACTGTTATTGCTCAGTATCCTCTGTCCCTTACCCAGAGGAAGAGAACTCGGCGGTGGTGAGGAATCCTCGGCGGGTCTCTCGTACACCAGCAGGTCGCTTGAGCATGCCGCTCAATGGTCCGTCAGAGCGTGACCGTGAGCCCAATGCACTGGTCACCCACCACGACTCGCGTGACCAGTGGTCCTTCAACCGGCCCGGCGATGCCAGTGGGGTCAATCAAGCGACCCAACTTGAATGGGATGACTTGGGCCACAGGTACATGGGACCCAATGAGGTGATTCTGCCGGCCCCTCCATTCGCCAACCAGTCGGGTACTAGTGAAGACAGTCGAGCGGTTGACCATAGCGATGCCGCCGCCGATGACGAAAGGTTTTTTAGCTCGGGAAATCGCAGTCCGGCAAATGGGATGGCAATGGTTCGTTGGTTTCCCGGTCCTATGATGAGCAGATGCGTGGCTTATTCTCGAACCAGATCTCCTCGCGTCAGCTCGTTACTCCCCAAAGCACAGCGCAGCGCCGGGCACGCTCTCACACCCCACACCCCACCCTCTTTGGCGACCGATCCACAACCCCAAGCAGTTCTCTCAGCCGTTCGTCCACACCCCTTTCCGCAACGGGGCCGAGGAATTCACAGGGAGCCACTGGCATGCTGGCAGCCTCGGGCGGTTATCATCGTCAAACATCTGCCAGGCTCACTCGAGACTCATCGGGAGGATTGGACCTCGCGCCAACTGACAATGAGCAGGACCTTATTACAGATGAGAAGGTATGAGTCGGATGTACCGATGTCTTTGTGTTACTCACACGGCCCTCGGGTCCCCGACTTCGCGGGGCCCAGTATTATGAATCAGACGGCTTGCAGGATGCCCCGCCGCAGAAAAAAAGCAAGACCACTCGTGAACGAAGTTGGCGCGTACTTAGCCCCAACAATCGCCATCTGGTCATGCTGGCGTGTTCCCACTTCAAATGCAAGCTCTCGACACAAGACGCTTTCCCAGATATCTCTGGGAGCATTGATGATTTCATCAAAGACTCGTTGGTGCAGGCTCAGAAGGAGTTCCAGGCAAAGCTAGACCCGGTCGGTGCGGTTGAATTTGGACTGGTGGGTTATGCAGCAAAAATAGTGGTCTCTATTTGACTATTTCTGATGTGATGCGGTTGCTCAGATCAAGGTTCGAGCATCTCAACATCGCGGGAATGTGAAGAGCCTCGCCTGCGAGCTCGTACCCTCTGCATATGGGTTTGTTGACCCGGCTGATGGCGATCCCGCCAAGTACGAGGCGAACGTCCAAGCGAATCGTGAACGTGTCGAGATTCTCAAAACAAAAAAATCCTTCGTCTACTTGGTGAGTCTCTCTCGCATGGTGTACACGTGTCCACTGATGGTCGTTCGGATGCCTACGTCACAGGACCCCAAGGATCGGACCATCTATGATTCGATGTACAGGAACTGCATCATCAGCAAGATCATCAATACGATTTGGTTCAACGGGATCAACGGCGATGGCATCAAGTACGCAAGTTATTTCACTCCGTTCCCAATGCCTACGCTGGCGTATGTTCTCACTGCGGTACGTTGCTCAGTCGACACGATGAATCACACTGAGTTGCATTGATGGCAATGATGGGTTCGGCAGATCGAAGGTGCCATTGACGAATGGTGCACGGGTACACACAGTACCATCAAATTTGAAGGTAAAAAATACAAAGCTGTATATGACCAACATCTCGCACTACTGGAAAAATGGGACGCGTTCACCAGGAATCACATTGCCAAAAATCCCGGGGCGAGGAACCTGCTGGAGGGGGTGCTAAGTGACTTGCTGGCGAAGGGCAGGTAAGTGGGACGGATCTGGGGGTGGTCGATTGTGTTGCTCAACGTGAGGTGCTTACAGAGAGAAAGCCGGTGCCCCCGCAGCTGTGATAGGAGAGAAGGAAGAAGAGGTACTCTCGGATGAAGAGTTTTTGGCAAACTCGATGCAGTAGTGGTCAAGGGGTTGAGGGATCCAAGGCTGGTAGTGAGGGTCGGGCGTGCAGGGGGCGGGATGAGCAGGTGCTAGTAGCTGTGGGGTGGGCGAGTGAGCGGGGCGAGCGGCGGGCGAGCGGCGGGTGAGCGGCGGGCGGCGAGCGGGAGACTTTGTATATAAAAATAGAATCACCGAAAATGGATTGTTACAATCAACGCCGGGTGACTGATTTGGATCAGATGACAGAGCAACCGGATAAGACTACAGAAGCTACGCTAGCTATCGAGACGAGGCGGCTATCGGTCTACGCGGAAACATTGAAAAGATTGACAAGATTTGATGTGCACAGCCACATGGCGCGTAGCCAATGATAGTAATATCATGGACTATATAGCGCAAGGTAAAGGGGGGGAAGGCTACGGCGCTTTGGGCAATACCCGAGCTATCTTGGCGTATATAGCTCGGGTAGCCAATGTGCATTTTCCAGATGTACGTCATTTATAATATTCTGACACACCCAGTTCGGGCCAGCATAGACTTTTTCTTGCTCACTATCATCTTCCCAAACATGTAAAAGTGTGGGCCCGGTGACCCGGTGCGTCGACTGAGCCTGCTCGCTTCGAAGAGAAAAAAACGATGCTAATGCCGTTCCTGATGGTAGCATGAAGGTGGTGGAAATGCGGCTTCATCAACTCGTCATGCCAGCTGTTCGCTAGCCCGGAGTAGCTACGCGGGACGGCCGCCATCTCCTGATCCGGGTCCTCTTTGTCGTCCAGGTCGCCAGTTCCATGGATACACATGCACTCGCCTTTCAAGTTAGCACGGAATGTAACAAAACACACTGTGGCCCAGCCCGTACTTCGAGAGCACGCGACTTGTGTCTGTGTACACCGGTCCGCGCCAATATCCTGGCGACCGAGCTGACAAAAAATCTGGTCGACAATCATCGAGGTGGAGCTTCTTTTTCAACATCAATGTGAATGGTTCGTGGAGCTATGACTCTGACGGTGTTGACAACGTTGAAACCTCCGGATGCACTGCCATATCCAATTCTAGCAGTAGTACTAGTACTATGAGTATGGCCCACCGTGACTTCGTTGAAGTTCGTTCACATCACCTCCATCTAGCATCGATCGCTTCCTCGAACCGTCACTGTGCAGGAACGTGAGTCGGAGTCGTGACACGGGTCAACGACGAGCCCCAAGTGGTTTAGCTCCGGAGCAATCAGCAGAGCACAGTTTTACACGACAAGAGCCATGGGTAAGTAAACACACCATTTGTTTTTGGGTCCGCCATACGCACACCATGATGAGGGGTGGCGAATTACCGCCGGAGCCGTTCTCCATCCAATTCTTTCACATGGTGCATCCATATGCACCTGCACTCTTGATCAGCTCTCCAGCGGATCGCAACTGAGGGTGCATGCACTGTGGTATTCCGAGTAACTGACCACTTGGATCCTGTCAAGAGCAGAATGTCCGTGATTCTCCAGTTTCCTCAAGCTGCCATGCGCGTTGCCATACCATCCGAATCGGTTGACGGGTTGACGTCGCATAACGTCGTTACAAACAGCACGTGAGACGTGTTTCGGGAACTCAAAGGGAGAAAGGGTCATGCGCCGTGTGCGCTCGTCTTGACACCTATCCGCGCCGGCCATACCCACTTGAGCTGGAGGCTTTTCCTTGAAGCGGGTAACTACGTCGGGTGTCAGCGCCAGCTTGCTTCCAAAAAAACGAAACGTCGTTTCGAGACCACCCCAGAGTCTTCATTCCCTCCTCTCAGATACAGCGGCGTGATGCAACCTGCCACATTCCCGCCTCAACGATCAACAGACGGAAAACGACTGGCTTTTTCTGACTTGTATCTGGAAACATACTGATCAACTGATTTGATAGATGTTCAAGTGATACCTTTATATCCAGAGAAATGGAATGATATGATGGAACGAAAGCGAGCTGGTGCACGCGCAAGAATCCGGATTGTGTGCTTGTGTGATGGTACAGGCCGCTGATGAACTGATTGTTACATGCGGAATGCCTGTAACTTGCAGATTGATCAATTCAAGGAGAGAAACATGGGCATGTAGACAACGCATGTAAGCGTGGACTCTTGTGATTTGATCGCATCTGAACCACGACAAGATGAATGCCTACTTCTTGCCGATGGGAATGTGCTCTGTTGGGCCGGTCGAGAGTTCTCGACGTGTATAACATCTGAAACATTAACCTCCTCTTCCTAGATGTTTCGAGGAAAGGCATCTTCACCACCCGTCCTGTAATGTTATCATGTTAACTAGACAGTAACCTCGTAGACGAAAACCTTGTATAATGGTGATGTGCATAAACTTATGGGGTCGATGGTTAGAAAGCTTCGAGGGAGGCTTCGGGGTGAATAGAAAGTGAAGGCAGACCGTAGAGGCAGAGTATGAATTGATGGTCTCTTCGGCGCGAACGGCATTCGATTTGCAAATCTGGAGAGGCGACCTCTACTTCTGTCGGAGAATTGATCTTCGTTGCAACAGACGCTGTTGCCGTCGGAAGGTTGCACTGACTTCTGAGCATCTCTGTCAAACAGGTTACATTTGAAATGCTCATGCATAAGTAGAGTCGGGACCCGGCAAATCCCGATACATTACCACTGACCGTGCTTTTGAAACAGCGTCCTCTGCCTCGACTCGGAGCCGGTGAACTCCTACCTCCGTAAGTGCGCGAAACCAGGCAACATCGCTGACAACCCGAAATCCTCACCCTCGCCATACTCTAACAAAGCCTTCTCGAGCTGTTCGCAAAATTTTGGCACCCTATGCCTCCCCTGGCAATTCCTTTTGTCTGGTGTGGGTAAGTATGGCACAGTAGTCATTTGAAGACAAGCTTCGCGATGGCGAAATTATGCATACTACCACTCGTCCGTACATATACTCCAACCAATCTAGATCGCAGAGGGGCAACAGCTGCATAGCAGCAATCTAGATCAACAACTCACTGGGCTACCCTTCTCTCTGAATCTCGCATACACTGGCAGTCTCGACCTCAGTTCACACGTTGATCATCCAATCATATACATATGTATGTATGTTTCTATCAAGTTCAAGTCGGTTTTCATTTTAGCTACTTCACTCAGACTGATTCGTCAAACGCTCGACAAGCACACGTTGGTTCCCCGCACATTGTACCTAAAAAATCTAAGTCTGCATGAAAAAGAGGTATCATGGTCTTGAGCACTGAGCCCGTTTACGACGTGCTTGTGTCCATCAGATGAAGAACTCATGGACAACCAAGATCCCCGTCTCTTTTACATCGCTTTCAAGAGTGGATATGGTGATAATAACAGGATGGGTAACTATGGTCTGGACGACCTAGCGGTCAGCACCAAAGTTTCAAGCGTTTTTGAATGTATGCTCAGCGACAAGATTCACGAGACGAATCACGCCGGTGACGAGAGGCTAGACCGCGTCCATACCCCAGTCCCTGCCCCGCGTTGGCTTGCGAGGTTGCTGATGGTCCTGTAGCGTAGACTAGATAACAACACTTCATTGAGAGAATTGCTTCAAAAGTTCAAAGATTGATGCAATGTGAAGGAGGCCAAGTCACAAGGTGCTCGTTTTTGGTTATATTCGGAGTCAAAGCGGGTGCCTGACAGTATTGTCTGTATGTAACTGTAAATTTTCAAAGCAGCCGACCATGTCCTTCCCGTCCCCAAGCTCTGTGGTCTCCTCTATCAGGGAAGTTTTTGGTGTTCCACCAACCAAAATTCCCATCAATGTCACTTTGTTGGTGTGGTATGTTCTCCCTCCGGCGATTTGCACCTTTGTAGCAGCAGTATTGGCCGTCACACCCCAGACACATGCTCTTCGAGTAGCATTGTGTCCTATCGTCGCGCTACTAGCCCTACGTACAGCAGTTTCCCTGGAAATGTCCGCTGGCAGGTTGGAGTGGACATTTCTCAACATCGATTTGGTGGTCAGCATTCTCAACATAGACCTGTTAGAATAGACAGAAGACTTATGCGACTTTTTTCCTCTAGCT
The DNA here is from genome assembly GCA_038092015.1 of Leccinum huronense. Taxonomy (NCBI): domain Eukaryota; kingdom Fungi; phylum Basidiomycota; class Agaricomycetes; order Boletales; family Boletaceae; genus Leccinum; species Leccinum huronense. The sequence continues at coordinate 13,089 of JBBPPM010000218.1, forward strand.
CTCCATGTTCTGTCTCACAACTCGTACCTTCGAGTGGGCATTGGTGAAAGAACCACTTAGGCGCCAAGTCCGCCCTGCAAACAGTCGTTCGTCAACCATTGTGGATGCCATTGACCTTATGTTTAATCTTCGCGGTCTTGGTTGGGACTGGTCGCGTGGACTCTATGTTCCGCGTCAAACTCGCCCCGACAATCGCCCAGCGTTCGCTTTCTATGCATTTCTTTCCGTCCTCGTACATGCTTGGATATGCGGTGCCACACACCGATTCATCCTCGTTCTCGCCCCAGTGGAAGTCGTCGGTCTCAATCTACAAGGATCATCTATTTTCGACGAAACACTTCCTTTCGTCTTGCGATACTTCCGATCCAGCGTCCTCACGATCTTCATCGGGTTCGCCGTCTATGCCGTTCTTCAAATAGGTTACGATACAGCCGCTATGCTCGCCGTCCTTCTTTTGCGCCACGAGCCCGCTATGTGGCCTCCCATATTCGAGGCCCCGTGGTTCGCTACATCGCTGAGCGACTTCTGGGGCCGTAGGTGGCACCAACTTTTTCGCCGCAACTTCCTCGTCTTGGGTGGTTATCCTCTTTCCTACGTCTTCGGCCGTGCGGGCACAGTGATTGGAGCGTTCCTTGCATCGGTGATCTTCCACCAGATAGCAATGATGACGCTGAATGACCGCTTGGAATTTCGGTGGATGCTGGTCGGGTTCGGGATGATGGCCCCTGGAATCCTCGCCGAACAAGCATTTCGGCACTTAACGGGGCGGAGGGTGGGTGGGTTCGTCGGGTGGATGTGGACGATGGTGTGGCTTACCTTGTGGGGAAATGTGATGGTCGAAGGGTTCTCGCGTGCCGGAATGTATGGTTCCGCAAGCCCTGTAGACAGCATGCTGCCAGTGCGCATACCAGCGGAGCGCTTGGCGATAGAGTTCGACCGCTGGCTGCACAGTGCACAACCTCTAACAAAGTAACAATATTTGCCTTCAAATATTCGGTAGGATGGCCAATGGAAATAGTGTGAGTACATAGATATACAACTAAGTACGTGTGCTAAACCCACAGTGCGGGCGAAGGTAGATCAGCGCGAGTCAGCGCGGGGTACAGGTATGAGTGGAAATAATTACCCATGAATTTAGGCAAAATTTAGGACATGAATGACATGGCAATCAAGGACGAAGCCTTACAGGCACATCCGAGTCTCTCGTAAATTGTAATAGATGAACGAGTGCGCAAGAAGTGAGTAACTAGTATTTCAATTAGTACACTTTGTTCGCAGCCTCCAGTAACGTGTGCCAACGCCAAGCTTGAGACGGACCGTGACAGTATTGCGGAGGCAGTCGCACTTTAAACTCGAAATGTTGTTGTGGTAAACAGATTTCGAGTACAAAAGCCGATGTGGTAACCCCGCATCATGTTTCTCAATGTGATCTGGGACCGTGGCCGTTCCTGTGAAATACAAACCCTCCTCGACTTCGTGGGACTGCTGAAGGGTTTGAGGCAAACAAGGTGAGGCTGACTGAAATTCAATTATTTAATAGGTTCCGAAGACAGGAAAAAATATCAAAATGGAAAGTAGGTGACTAATTGGAAAGCATAACTGCTACTCGAGATGCTTCGGTCTAATATGATTGTGAATGGCCTGAAGCCTCCAAGTTGTCCCGCATGAGGTCGTGTTCGTATGTCGAATCGTTTTTACGAAGGATCGATCGATCAGCATGATAGTAGTAGCACGTGTTCACTGGGCACCGGATTTAGTCGTCCTCATTTGTCTAAGTTGCTCCTTGGAGTTGGCCCGGACTTGGCGCAAGTGCGCCGCTACGTTACGATTCAGGATATGCTCGTTTCAATTACTTATATGCTCCGAGTCGAAATCGTATAAATTCCCAGAGCGCTGGGTCGACACGATCATGTCCTTCCCGTCCCTAGTAGCAAGCTCTGTTGTCTCCTTAGACTCTCTCAGTGATGTCTTTGGTGTTCCACCAACCAAAATTCCCATCAATGTCACTATGTTGGTGTGGTATGTTCTCCCTCCGGCGATTTGCACCTTTGTAGCAGCAGTTTTGGCCGTCACACCCCAGACACATGCTCTCCGAGTAGCATTATGTCCTATCGTCGCGCTACTAGCCTTACGTGTAGCGTTTGCCCTGGAAATGTCTCTCGGCAGGTCCAAATGGGCATTGCTCAACATCGATTTAGTGGTGAGTGTCTCGGCGTAGACCTCTTAGAATAGACAGAAGACATACGCAACAGTTTTCCTCTAGTTCTCCATGCTTTATCTCGCAACTCGTACCTTCGAGTGGGCATTGGTGAAAGAGCCACTTGTGGGACACGTCCGCACTTCGAACAGTCGTTCGTCAACCATCGTAGATGCCGTTGACCTGATGTTCAATCTTCGCGGTCTTGGTTGGGACTGGTCGCGTGGACTCTATGTTCCGCGTCAAACTCGCCCCGCCAATCGCCCTGCGTTCGCTTTCTATGCATTTCTTTCCATCCTCGTACATACTTGGATAGGCGGTGCCACACACCGATTCATCCTCGTTCTCGCCCCAGTGGAAGTTGTCGGTCCCAATCTACAAGGATCCTCTATCTTCGATGAAACAATTCCTTTTGTCTTGCGATACTTCCGATCCAGTGTCATCTCGATCCTCACCGGGTTCTCCATCTATACAATCCTTCAGATAGGTTACGACACAGCCGCTATGCTCGCCGTCCTTCTCTTGGGCCACGAGCCCGCTCACTGGCCTCCCATATTTGAGGCCCCGTGGTTCGCTACGTCGCTGAGCGACTTCTGGGGCCGTAGGTGGCACCAACTTTTTCGCCGCACCTTCCTCATCTTGGGTGGCTATCCTCTTTCCTACGTCCTCGGCCGCGCGGGCATAGTTATCGGGGCGTTCCTCCTATCAGGAATTTTCCATCAGATACTTCTGATGACGGTGAACGACGGCTTGAAATTTCAGTGGATGTTGATTGGCTTCGGGATGATGGCTCCGGGAATCTTGGCTGAACGGGCGTTTCGGCAGTTAACAGGGCGGAGGGTGGGTGGGGTTATTGGGTGGATGTGGACGTTGGTGTGGCTTACCTTGTGGGGAAGTTTCATTGCCGAAGGGCATTCGCGTGCCGGAATGTTTGGCTGCGCAAGCTCTGTGGACAGCATGCTGCCAGTGCGCTTACCGGTGGAGCGCTTGGCGATAGAATTTGACCGCTGGCTGCATAACATTTGACATACATCGTACGACTTGGAATGTCCAGTAGGATAGCTAACGAAAACAGTATGAGTACACGGACAAATAAGCGAATAAGTTAAGTAAGGAGTGGCTGTCTGTATACGCTAAGTGATGCCTGAGTGAGAATACATGCATACCGTGACGATGCACGGTCAACACAGGGAGCCTCGAGAGTCAGTGTGTCTTGTTCTTCCTGACATATGGTTTGATAAATCAAAGCTCGGCGATTCCAGGTTTTCCCGTACATCGCATCCCAAGCCCCTCGGAATCAGTGGCCATTACTTTCAGAATCCCCTGGGCGGAACACCATGGCATCTATCGAACTCCCGTCATCCGAATCGGACACCATTTGCGCGTAATATTCGCGAAAGTTGATGATGAGCCGTGGAGGGAGTATGAATGGCCCGATCGAACAAAAAACTTGCGCGAACAAAATATATATCATCTAAAAACACCAACCAGGAAAAGTGAACGATCAAGGTGAGTGCGTGTATTGTCACGCATCGACAACCAAGCAGAAACATGTACACACCGGTGGATTGTTCAGTCGAATTAAATTGAATATACGGTGAATCAAGTTACTGGTAAGATGTGGGGTGTTGGTCATCGCATGTCGAAGCAAACCAAGAGTGTCCCGAAAACGCACCCGAAAAGATAGATGATGGTATCTCGCGCAAGCAGTTCCATCCATACGTTCGACCTACGCTCGGGCAGGGTTTGCCTTACGTTACACTCGTTTCGCATCAACTTGATGATCGCCAACGCCGCCAAGCTGACTTCGAACACGACGCCGGGGACTAAGACGTAAGTGTACAAGACTGGGTTTGTCGTAGGTTTTCCTATGCAGATACCGATTCCAGCAATCGGAATTTCAGTCACTAGTGCCAATCGCGCAGATCATTTCGGTCAAAGCCTGAGAGATGATAGTGAAAAATGAGACTTACGATATACTCCGCTCCGCGGGCCAAAGTAGAACATGGCGCCGACGAATTCGCCGACGGCGGTTGGTAGGAATGACGCGAGAAGAATGGACAAGAGTCCTTTAGATCGATTATACATTGCGAATATCCGCAGTATCATAGTCGCTGTGATTGTGGAGTTGTCACTAGATTTTTGTGGCGTTGCGAGAGATTGGACGTACCCTCGAGTGCTAGCATATATATATAGCTCGCCCAGTTTGCGAGCTTGAAAATGGATACACCTGAAAAGCGGCGGGTATATCAACAATATGCAGCGTCAAAAATGGCGATACTCACATCTAAGATAAACAATAAATCACAAAGATATCACAGAACATGAAGGTACGTACACCTACGAGTCATATATGAGCAAGGTGCATTCATGGAGAAAGGCTGACGCACTGGCTCCGGTATATATGGAAGGCTCCCCCCTATGAAATACAAGTTGTGAGCTCAGACCTCGAGATATTGTAATAACTAACATATTGCATTCACACTTGAATCATCAGCTGGGTGATAGATGACCTGCGGCAGCCACTCACAACGCAAGAACAATGCCCAGGTAACGAACGATAACATATAGGGCCGACATAATCGACCATGGTCTTCTCTGGATTCAAGTCTATTGGATCGGGTGCCACATTCAAAGAGGGGTATACTTACCCATATGGACTCAACCTGTCGCCATTATTCGTTTAGAGCGGCGGATGTCGAAGCTCAGGAGGGATCAACTCACCTCACGGCCCAGCGTGAGCACTATGAGCAAATTAGAATGTGTCTCAACTCTGACTCCAAAATAATATCACTGACAGTAATCATAGGAGATCACAGTTATTGTCACGACTACGAACCAGCGTTAGTCATTTTCCCATCCACATCCATCGCCTACTAGCAAAAAAGAGGCACATACATGACCAGTAACTGTTGAACTGGAAGCTGTCCAGTGCAGCCGGCCCAGGTAGGTCCATGAAACGAGAGCGCAAAGTGCGAGTGAGCGGAGAATTAAAGCAACGGATTTCGAGCCGTATCCTGTTATGGTGGATCAGCAAACAGATGGCATATATTCCATGCTAGATCCGAGGAATCTCGATGAATAGTGGTTGATTCCAAACAGCTTTTTCGATTAGTATCGAAAAAAAATGTGATACGTTGATATTACCCATCTGATTTGTCCTTGCGCTCGGCGAAATGTCGGAGGTCTTATGAGGATGCTGACAGGCTGATAGAGTTCGTAGAGCACAATATGATGAGGTCCGAGTCCTCGGTAGGAGTCTGGAAACATACTGCATGCGTTTCATTCGAGTTTTAAGCCTGTCGTGCCATTTTAGTTTCGAATCCTCCGGGTGAAATAATCGAATGAAATACAAGAGCTACCTCCCAGGAGACACTTTGGCAGTGATGATGACGTTCCAACTTCAGTGGCTGCCTGTTTCAAATTCAGCTGGTATCGATGATCGGCTGAAGGACCAGGGGACCATATGCATGTAGCAAAACCACCGCGAAGAGTGGATGGCATGAAACAAATTTATCTCCATAAATGCGATCACTGCCGGTAACCGACCTTCAAGTATCAGCTTGATCAGTCAGGCATGTGGGGTGTGTTTCACCCTGGGATCCACTGTTGCCGGAACCGGTCGTGCACGAGGACACTGCTGGGATCTTCATACAGCTGCCAACCAAGGCTTGGAGAGGCTGGCAGGTATCACAATAGTGGATGTTGTGGTCTACTATGAAGTGCTTACCTCAGTTGGCCCGTCGACTGGCAAGTGGCAACCCTATAACACTGAGTAAAATGTGAGACCAAACTTGAATGAGCCAAAGTTACTGTTTCGACTCGGAGGGAACGATACCTTCAAGTTCGGGCCCACTA
>JBBPPM010000219.1:0-19130 GCA_038092015.1 Leccinum huronense
TGGCCAATAATCTTTCTGCCTATAGAGGGTTTATATAGGGTTATATACCCATGGCAACCTGTATCAGCTTGAGTCACATGGCATGATTAGTATAAGGCTCTTGGGCTTCGAGTGATGTGGAGGCGATTGTAATCTTTTCACTCGATTCCCGAGGTTTACATAATCAGCGTCTCGTTTTCGGTGATCCTGGGTTCATCGTCTTTTCTCGCCGTTGCACCCACTGCCTGCTCTCCGCTGTCGAAGGGAGCTGGGCTGTCCACCCTACTCGGTCCTGTTTCTTGTGTCAGTTCCCCAGTGCACCAATGATCTTGCCTATGTACTACTCACCGCCCCTCTTCCTCAGGCGCAACTTCGAAAACATGTCTGGTAGGCTAGGTTTGGGCATGGTGCAAACATCTACCCTATGCCCTGGGCGCTCTTGCTTTCACCCACATCCGGCCGTTACCGAGCACTATCGTGCTAAGTACACAATAACTTGTTAACTCCTCCAGAGCACAACTACCATGTATTGGCGGTTGGCATTTTACAGGATAACTTGGGTCGCGTTGACCGCTCGGAAATGCTGGGCAAGTGGTGGGCTACCCTAATCGCATGAGTAGCCGTGTTCTTTTCCGACGTCTTGCAACGCGAATTCATCCCGCGTATGCAAGTCTGTCTTATTGTACATCCTCCTCTGGATCGTCTTACATCTGGTTTGTTACACGCAGCTGCATGTAAATAAGCGCCTTTTTTAACAACCGGGATCATTTTCTTGACAGGCAAAACCTATGGTCATCTTCCCCTCAAGGCAGTCGAGGCGCATATAAAGGTTGCCTCAACAAGTGGCAAGTCATGGGTATTCTACCGTCAAGTGCACCGAGTGAAACCCGTGTGCTCGATTTGTTTCACAAGTCGACTTCTTGAAAGACAGATCGAGATAGGAGTTAAGTTGGAATCAACAGCGAGCCAATCAGTTCGTTCAGGTGCCATAGTATACTGAATTCGGGCTAGAAATCGAAATCTTGACCTTATAAAGACGTCAATGAGGAATGATCAAGATATATGTATAGTCACTGGGCAAAAGTTACATGGATCGCATATTGGACAATACCGAGACGAAAGCAGAGCAAAGACAGATGGAATATATCATACGTGTGCGAGTCCAAGGCGAGAAAACAAAGTCAAACAGTTCACTGTAACAATCATTAGTAGTCATCAACCAATCGTATCGTGCCCAATTTCAATCATCTTCATCATTGTCGAACAAGGACCTGGGGTCGAAGCTTCCGGCCATCTCCATTCTCATCTCCTCGATGATATACATCACTGTATCCCGCTTGTCCACAGGACTCCCGACCGCAAATGACCGCGAACGACGAAGGGCCTTTGACTTGGACGCCGAAGCCGCAGAGGGAGCGTTCCTAATAGGCTGGCGGTTGGAAGGTAGTGACTCCTTCTTCACGGCGTGGCCAAACACCGTCTCGGGGTTCCTACTTGAATTGTCCTTCCGAGCCGCGACCGATGTCCTGATGTTGCTCCGGAGATTATTGGTCGACTGGGGAACTCGTCTGAGGGTACGAGTGGGAGCTGGTTGCGGAAAATTCCTCAAGAGTTCTTCTTCGACCCTCTCGTCACGATGCTGCGCGCGGGACGGTGCATTCGGAGAAATTTCCCATCCTGCATGATCATGTCTTCCAGGTATCTCTCCTCCCGGGGTCCACTTATTCAGAACATTGCCTGTCACCTGAGATAGCGCTGGATATCCGACCATGTTCCTATCCAGGGCATCCCGATCGACAGTGGCTTGATGATTCCTATGAGTCGCGTTCGTCGGTGGAGGATGATGAGTGGGTGAGTTCATGACGACGTGGTGCGCGATGGGTCCAGGACGGAGCTGGTCCACGGATATCATGCGACGGGGATAGAGGTATTGGACTCCGGTTTGAGCGTAGGCCCTGCGGACATTGTTGCGATAGTGGCATTTGGGATCGTCGAGCGACCGCAGAGCGTCCAGACGCGCGCACTTGGTAGAACAGAACCAGAATTCACGGCATTCGACCGTCTTTTTGCCACAAAAACAGAGCTTTGGAGCATAGGCATCCACGTCTGTGGGTGGTTCGGACATGAAGAGGTCGTTCATGATGGGGAATGAGGAGGTCCAATCAGAAGTAGATGGATGATCGAGGAGGGGATGAGAGTGTGAAAAGGTAAAAACCTTGGACGATGGGTCTATTCATACTGTCCGGGACCGCCGCTTTGATATTTGCTGTGGACGAGGAAAGCCCCCTTAAGTGTGGACAACAATGCGATTCACTCACCGTGGGTGGTGAAATTAGACAGGCGTATGTTTCCGAGTCCACAACTTGAAATATTTCCACAAAAGGGTGCTGTCACTGTCTGTGGTCTGTGGACAAAATCTCGGTCCAAAAAAGCGCTGGAACAATGGCCGCTGCAATCAGCTCACATAGTACGAGCAGGGAAGAAGGAAGTGTTGAAAACAAATTGAATTTTGAATTCTTTTGGGTCAAGGCCACAGTGGGAAATACCTGGCGTATCCAGCCTCGCCAGGGCGGTGTTCACTCGCTGTTCACTCGAGGACATGGAGTCGAAACTGCGCAGAGGGACGAAGTCAAATCTTCTAATCGTCGTACACAGTATTGTGCTCGGTGAGAAGTGCGCCAAGTGAGTATTGTGATTCATCGGATTATATGTAACGAGAAGAGGGAACACCATATAGTCCATCGGGTGCCTCTGCGTCAAACGCGGCGCATATATGGGACCATGATCGACTTTCCCGAATCCCTACTGCGAGCCTCATGTACCCAGACCATAAGGTAGGCCAGTGGTGGCCGAAGACTGTCTGCAAGTCAGCGCCCAAGACTCTCAGAGGGCCTCATCGTTTCCCGGACCCGCTGAGCTTGGCTTTGACTTACTGATGGTTTCCTGGTAGAAGTTACCTTGCTTGCAAGGTCCTTGGCCAAACGACTTCGTCTGCAGATTATCAACATCAGTAAATAGCACAATATTAAGAAGAATCGGTTGCTCGGGTTTTCAACACGTTGAATCGTAGCCTTATTCCTGGACCCTTTAGGGGACAGGTTTGGGGGGGAAATTCGTGTTCAACCGGTACCGGTCCCGGGATCCGTTAGGCTGTGGCGTGGGTAAATTGTGGCGTGGGTAGATCATCTAGTAGGTCGCAGTAAAGTAGTATCCTGGTTGCGGTGTAGACGATACCTTCATTCTACCTACATCTTGATCTCTGTTTCATTGTATTGGACAGAAATGGCGGCTCTAGGTAAGGTTTTCTTTATTATATCCGGTTTTTGTCCGTCGCTCACAGGTCGCTCAGTAGGTGTAACACGGCGTGTTGTTTCGGATGCTCAGCCTGAGGCGGCATCCGATAGTGATGTTTCGTATGGTATGCTCCGTCGAGATTTTGAGTTTATCGAGCTTGGTACCCGCCGAGGGTTGACGACGGAGGAGACCGCCAGCAGACGTGGACGCATGACGACGGGGGAGTCCGCCGGCAGACGCGAAGGTATGGCAGGGTCGGAGCCTGAGTCCGCCGGTGGACGCAAGCCTGAGGGTACGAGGACGGAGGAGTCCGCGGGCCCAGGCAGACGTGGGCGCATGACGACGAGGGAGTCTGCACCGGGTGGCATATGACATGGACATGCATAGCTAGTATTCCTGGACCGTAGGGAAAACGACATAGTAATCAACGCCAAGAAAGACAACATTGCATTACCCTGGAATACATTGCCTACTTATGTAAATGTGACATCATGTCAGAGTCAGTAGTACCTGCCCATTATCATACCCGTAGTACCCGTGTATCCAAGTTAACCCGTCACTCAGACGTGCAGAAGCAACTGCACAACACGCACCATTGATATTGCCAGTGTGCGTGTTGTGTTGTCCCTCGGACAAGGGCAACGCACTGGCAGTGGTCACGTCGTCGTGTCATTTTTCCCGTCGTTGCGTCGTTCGTCATTCTGAACGGGCTATAATTGAACCACTCGTGTTGAATGCGCTTGGTAATGTCTGTTCATCCCGCAACTTGAAACGCACTTCCGAGTCGGAATGTCACTTCCGGCGATACTGAACTGTACGTAACATGATTTGTGCAGGACTATGGCCGAAAGCCATAGTCCTATGTCTATGTATGAAGACTCGGGCTGTCTCATCTGCTTGCTCGTCCGCGACGGTTCGTCTGGCACCCCTCTCCGAGGATTGGGACCCGGGCCGGACTACCGACATGCTCGAGCAACAATGTACAGTAGTACGAGTAGGGGTAGGTAGTAAGGCAGCATTGTAAGATAGCAGTTTCGAGCCTGTGAAAGCTCTCGTCCGAGTCAGGGCTACCCCGACCGATGTTCATCCAAGGCCGTTTAGAATCATGTATTGAGGTCTAGACAGTACGACGTGTGGGTCCAGGGGTGCCCGGAGGGCTTGTGAATATAGCACAGTAGGGAGATCGAGAGCAATAAATCCGGAACGGTCCGAGAATCAAATGGTCGGACTCGGACCTCCTATGCGTCTCTGAAAATGACGTAGGCTTCTGGAACGGGAGTGTAGAACATTTCTATGTGCGTTGATAAGATGCTAGAGACAATCATTTATTTGTGTTCGCTGTCCGTTTCGTGCTTGAACCGGTTCTGAAAAATAAAAAGGGTTTCCTCGGAAGGGTCGTCATCTGAAGTTGCTTTCCCAGGTTCAATGTGGGTGGTCCCAATCGTTATTTTCAGACCCATAGACATCTAGATTGACAAGTTATTCCACTTGCTACCTACTGCATGAACAAAGAGAAACAAAACTGGGGTCCCTCTCATTGACCGCATTTTTGGTCTCCAGGACCCTCGCCGTCATGACATGTGTGGTGCCCCTGAGATAGGACACGTCAGTTGCTATCTTATCCTGGGTATCCTTCAGGTTCTTTATCTCAGTGTGAAGCTTCTCCATCTCAACCCTCATCTCATTCCTCACTGAATTAATTTCCTGGCTCAGGTCTTTATGCAAGGAGGCGATTGCTTTGTAAATGTGCCCCAGAACTGACCCATCACCTGTAGTTAAGGTGGCCCATGCATTAATTACAGGGAATTGTACAACAAAATATTGACCAGTACCGTGGCTTTGTTCCGAAGATGGAGTCTGTGTCTGTGATCGGAAAGTGGCCGCAGATCCACTGTCTGTTGGAGAAGGAGTATGGTTTGTCAAGAAATGGCGTGTAGCAACCCACCATCTGAATCCTCTGAATCCTTTCGCTCATGTTTACCCCCAAATGTTGTCGTAGAACCTGGGATTATAGTAAGCACAGATTACCAGCACAGTTGAGAAATCTGAACAGACTAGATGGTGAGTGAATATTGAATGGGGATATCTCTGACATTGTTTCTGCTGAGTTATGTGCACCTGCACTGGGTTCACAAGGATCGTTGACGCTTCATATGCCCATACAGTTATGATATCGATCTTGCTGATGGACTGTGGTGTTGTTTGTTCCTTGCTCATGTGACAGCTCGAAGAACCCGGGGCACGGGCTACCTTGGAAGAATACTTGAAGTTGACACACATACAGGCTCCGAAAGCCCATCTTTCCAGAGGTGGGCCTCGCGTCAAAGGGATCACGTGTTTGTCGGCTGTTCGGTATCCCCAATTTCCTTCTCTAAGGTAACAAAAACTGACATCCGTGGTTATTGACAGGTAATTCACAGTACAACAAAACAATAACGACTTGAGAATGGCAGCCCAAGGGGCTTGAAAGTAAGGATCAAGAAAGCCGTGTGCCTTGCACTGGCAGCGCTCGTCCGTCGGAGCGTTTCAGTACACCCGCCCGCCACACCCTGTCTTCATTTCCCATTGCGGATCTTCTCCTTGCAGTTCACTCCCCTTGCGCGGCGCGAAAATACGGTTCTTCGGGGTCAGCTGTTCGAGCCTTCGGAACTTGAAGAGGATCCGTCAGTGTCCGTTGTGCGGTCAAGCGTATATACCATTCCGAATGCGCTCATCACAGACCAGTTCACTCCATCACATCAGCTGGAACCATTGGATAGCAGTGAGTCCGTCCTCAGCTTTATGTTCGTCTGAACGAAGAAAAACTAAGTCAACGTTGTCGTCATTTCCCGCCTGGCATATCGCAAAGGTATCGATCTCGCCACCGCACCATATGCGCCGCCTTTCCAAACGTCAACTTTATCGTCGGTGACTCGACGGTGAGCAAGTCCTAACGCATACCTGTCGGGAAGCTCAAATTGTATGGGTTATCTCTGATTCCCACTTAGGGCATGCGGTGGGTAGGATGTGTCCGTTTCCGCAAGAACGAGGAAGCAAAGATGTGGAATCGTTCGGTCCTTACGGAAACGGGGGATATAACCCATGTACAAGGAAGACCCTCAGCTTTACCAAAGGACGAAGTGCAGCAGTGCGGCAAGGTCCTGGCAATTCCGCGGACGAGTGTCGTTCTCTCAAGATCTTCATTCCGAGTCGACGGAGTCCATCTCCTTTACGTCCAATGCTAAACGGCCTCAAGTTAGAGGAACGCCACAGCACCAAAACGTAAATGCGGATCGAGCAGATCTCTCTGAAAGAACGTCGAAAAGAGCGAGGAGGACGGTTGGGCGGGGAAACCTGGAGACGAGAACCTGTGCTGCTCGCGGCTGCTCTGAATCAGCCGCTGAGCCCGAACAGAAACATTCTCCGACGGCGAAGGCGCGGATAACAACGTCCGAGCCCGCAGCACCGGCGATGCAGCCACCCAGTCACCCTCGGCCTGCTGCTGCTGATCGATTGGCAAGGAATGAGAATGATCCGCGGGGATGTATGGCTTCGGAGACGGGGAAGCATGTGGGTGAGTCGTCGCAGGGTTAGCACCGGAAAGCTGTTCCTGGACCGTAGCTATTTTTCCAACGCGAAAGAGTCCACATCTAGTGCCAATGTCTGATTCGCGCAGATCTTCGATTCGGTTGTCGTCGGACTTGTGGACACGTCGAACGGCGGAAACATAATGTAGCGCGCTCAAAGACATGCTGAGCCGTGTCTAAAGCGTCAAGGTGAGGTGTGAAACACTTGGTGAGAGAGGAAGGGACGGACCTGAGATACCCTTGCACTGGGCGATGACCTGTTCCTCCTCCATCTCTTGGGGGCGGGCCAAGTCAGACTCCTACTCCATGTTGGTTTGACTTTCGCCCTTTGTGTACTCGAGCGGACAGTCCAAAAAGACGATGCGGGGGTGGTGTATTCTGCGACGCATGTTGGGGTGGGTGATGTCCTTGTTGAGGAGGACGCGGTGTCGATCCGCCAGGGATCTTTTCTACCCGAGCGTAACGTTTGATGTCGACCGTTTTGTGACTGTTCTCTTCGGATGCGACAGTGCGTACGGCTTGAAGAGCGAGATGGCACATGAGATCTGGCCAGCGTGCCACGAACTTTGTGCCGATGGAGGTTTTGATGAGGGGGAGCATTTCTTGATCGGAGGAGGTGTCGATGGGGATGGGGATCTTGTTTATTATCTCGAGCGATTCCTTGAGCGCCTTGTTGTACGCGGAGATGACGACGACGGGGTGGATGTCTCTTCTGGGAGAGCGATTGTGCGAGTATTCGCCCGCTGGAGGAACGATCTGTTTGTAGAAAAAGAACGGATGGGGAGAAACTGTACCGAGAATGATCACGCTGATGGTTCTGTCGCCGCACTCCTCGTCTTGCGTGCGACTGAGCTCAATCATGAGAGTGTTGTGAGGAAGGAGGATGGGGCGAAGGGAGACGGATTGGAGGCAGAGACAGCGGATGGCAGGGGCCGACAAGACGGAGCTGTAGTACTTTCAGAAGCGCTGTCCGAGTTGGACAACGATTGGCATGCGAAACCCGAGGACGACCGGAGTATGGATTTTCCGGCAGTTGGCTCCAAGACGAGTGCGGCCAGCTTTCGTCGTCCTTGACGGAGCGCTCGCAAAGTGTTCTCAATGTGAGTTTTATATCTGTCGGCGAGCGGCGAGCTCAACCTGTCCTCGACATCGTATAAAGAATGCAGGTCGTCAAATTGAACGGAAGACGCCGGCGTAGAAATCGGGGGTGGGACGGTCACGACAAAGTCGCCGTTTTTAATCGAGACTGTCGGCGGCTCGAACCAAAACCCCTTCTCCTGGTGCCATTCGCACGTATAGACCCCCTCCTCGGTCGCGTCCATCGCTCCGATCGCATCACCATGGTAACTCCCTTTCAGACCCACGATCCAGAGATCTTTCTTATCGCTGGGTGCAAGCTCCTTTTGGGTGACCGAAAACGATCGCAGCGCCATCTTTAGAGCAACTTCCATGCCAGTCGACCCATTATCGGAAAAGAATGCGCGCGAAGCCCAGCCTGCACCAGGCTCTTGGTGTACCAGACGCTCTGCCAATTTAAGTGCAGGGAGATGGGTTGCCTGGGGAAACATGACGTGACCGTATCGCCCTGCGGCATTTGCGGCAGCCAAGGCGAGCGAAGGATCCGCATGCCCGATAGCCTGGGTCCACCAGGAAGCAGAGCCGTCCAGCTTAGGAGCGAGGGAGCGCGAAGGTGGTTCACGGTCATAAACGCTGAAGAAATCCGCCCATGCGCTGTCGGTCACGGTGAAGTCCTTTTCGGACTGGACCAGACCGTGTTGTACGAACGGCCACCAGATAGTGTCCAACGTCCGACGGGGCATAGAATCGAGCTCCTCGATCCGAATGGCGTGGCATTCGTTCAAGTGGTGCAGGGCACGGAAAATATCGCTGTCGAGACTCTTGGGAACTAAGTTCTTCCGTAGCGGAGATGTCTTCGTCGGCGTTTCCTCGGATAGCGGGGGGAGGGTCTACTGATGCGATGTGCACCCCACGCTCAGCGAAATAAGGAGAGAGGTACTCATAGTTCCGATAGTAGTCGTCGCGGAAGAATAGGATCGCGTCCACGATGTACCCGCGCAAAATGAGCGACTCGTAAGACGATATGGTGGAAGAAATTCCGCCGAGCTTCGAGTCCCCGACCAGGACCCACGGTGGGCAGAAAGAATGGTCGATAACTCTCGAGCTGTGTCGTTGCAGACAGAGTTGGACTGTGCACGCCTTGAACTCGCGTCAGGAATCATACTGCATGGGGCCAGCCCAGTACGATCACTCACTCGGGAGTGAGACTCTCACCTTCAGCAGTTTCTACATACATGTGGCCCGGCTTCCCCGTGCGGGCACAGGCGCGGATGTGCTCGGCGATCGCGTTGACGAACGTCTCATCGGACGAGGCGGAGAGCTAGAGTATGATCGTTTGGTGAAACAGGATAACTTTCACCAGTGGGGACACCTCACCTCGACTCCCGACCGCTGGGATGCCATCCGAACCGCGAGATGGGGACTGATCGGATCGTCATACCGGAACAGACCGTGACAATGAGCGTGGAGCAAATGACGGCAGGGAGCAGCGGTGCCGTGCCGTTTAATGTGTCTAATGAGCGATCAGTGATCGGAAGACTAGCATGAGAGCGAGTAGGAACGTACGCGTCGTTGGCGTCCTCTGGTGCGCCGGTGCTGACGGGTTTGAGATAGAACGCGTTTTGGTTTGTTAGAGTGGAAGCGCGAACGAGGGCGGCGGTGATGATGGTCTTCCCGACGTCGGTGTTGGCTCCAAATATCTGGTGAATGCGGAGGTGTCTGTAGAGCTGGCTCATGGTATCACCCGTGTGTAGTTGCCAATAAAATCCGATTAGCTCAAATCCGTACTATAGCCGCGGGTACATAGAATGACGATCAACGACATCACGGGCAAAGCAAACGTATACAAAGCGGTCTATCGCGTATGTACAATGGACCTATGGTAGTGGAGTAGGACGGTCAATGTTTATTGCGATTGAATTCCCGTGCCCATGGCCCGAGTTCGTTTTCGGCCAAAGGGATAGTGACGCCACACTGGCAGCCAGCAAAGTGGCGGGCGATGGTTTCCTTGTAGATTTTGTCAACGGAGCCCATGTATGGGACATGGTTGACTTGGGGAGAGACGCTGAATGCGCCTCTCCTCAG
This sequence comes from Leccinum huronense, assembly GCA_038092015.1. Classification (NCBI taxonomy): domain Eukaryota; kingdom Fungi; phylum Basidiomycota; class Agaricomycetes; order Boletales; family Boletaceae; genus Leccinum; species Leccinum huronense. Next base: position 10,002 of record JBBPPM010000219.1, read on the forward strand.
GATATTCTCGTACCCTCCTGACTCAGAGAAGAGCTCTGTGACGACGGCCGTGAATTTTTGGCGGGCCTCGCGAGACTCGGGGTTGTTGGAGAGTACCGTAGGACGAAGGCGGGCGACTGTTCGACAGGCTCTCATGTCAGTGGTGAACGGCCTTCCGTCCTTGTCGTGTCGTATGCCCTTGGGACAAGAGTTCGGATTGGCTGCGTAGTAGGCGATCCAACTTTCCACGGGGTCCTCTAGGCGAGGGTTACCTGTGATCTTTGGGATGGAGGAGGGAAGCTCCCAATTTGGAGCGCGCCAGGTGGAGAGCAGGAAGCGCTGGGCCTCTGTTTTCTGATCCCTGGACGTTTTGTGAGCTTCGGAGCACAGAGCCTTGACTCTGGCCAAGGCTTGGTAGTTGCCGGGCTGATGAGCGGCTTTGATGAGGGACTGAATTTGCTTGAGGTTCTTTGCAGGCTTTACGGGCTGGTGGGTCTGCTGGGGGGAAACAGGCCAGGAGAGATAAAGGGGGTGTTCATCAATGAGCGACTGTGGCGCAGACTGGTCATCGTTTGCAGGCTGTCCTGTAGACAAAACGGTGGCAAAAGAGCGAGCAGCGACGCAGTCAGGGAGCTGAGCCTGAGGAGATGCTGGTGTGGCCATCTGAGCGGAAAGGTGCGAGGGGAAGAGAGTGGACAGAAGTCCTGTCGTAGAGGACGGATCGGAAGGAGAGACCAGATCTGGGATGGGGGGAAGGTCTGGCAGGGTAGCATCCGAAGAGGACGCAGACGGGGTGGCGATCTGGTGAGGGTCTGTGGCGAGTCTGAGTTTCTCCTGGAGAGTCTCACAGTCAGCGCGAGTGGAGTCTAACTGTGCACGGAGAGCTTGGAGCTCATCGCGAGCTTAGTTGCGCTCGTTACGGTAGTGGTCTATGGAGTCGCAAAGCTCCCGGTCCTCCTCCTTTTGGCGTCGAATGCCCTCTGAGACGCCCTTGTTGTAGCGATCCTCACTGGCGCGCTTCCTGTCCTGGAAGGCGATCTGAAATGCAGGCTGGTGCGGGGAGTAGCTGGCATCTGCGACGTGCTTCATGTAGGCTGTGCACGCATCGCAGCCAGAGGGATGTACTATGTCATAGTCATCGAGGAATTCCCAGGGAAACAAAAGAGTTGGTACTCCACGGTTGTCTCTCATGGACGCACGGAATGGCTCGTCTGCGCTGAGCCGACGGGATTAAACATGTGTTCCGGTTCGAGTGGTTCTCTGTAGAAGTAAAGAAAGAATGGAGAGGCCAAGGTAAACGTGAGCCACGGGACGCAACGCCGTGCCGTCGAAAGAAGGAAAAAAAAAAAAGAAAAGAACGAACGGTCAGTTCCATCACCGTCGCGGTTCAGCTTGAAAACGCGAATGGCGCACTGATGGCACAAGTGTTGGTCGGGTGATACAAACGACCTTTTCGTCGTCGTCGCTGAACGCGACCCGTTTGACTGCGGTCGGGAACTCCCAGACGTACAGACATTTCCCGTTCGAGACATTCCACAGCCGTAGCTCGTTGTCCGCCGACCCGGAAACCATAAATCTGGATTGTGCTGAACGTGGTGAGAGTCGGGAGACGTCCAGAGTGCGATTCGAGCTTACAATCGACAGCGATCGTCCACACTGTCCCGTTGTGACCGTCGTATGTCCCCATGTGTTCACCGTTGTGGGAGAACCAGACGTTGATGATATGGTGTTTTGAGCATGAAAAAAGGAGACCGCCCTCGGCGTTGAATTGTATCCGAGTCTGTGTTAGAGAACGCTCGCGGCCTGATTCCGATTGAGTCCTCTTTCCATATCCGGTGGCAACAACCTCGAAAGACATACTTGGTAGGCTAGGTTTGAGCGCAGCGGTACTACAGAGAATTGAAAACTCACCTTCGGTGGCAAGTGTGCCACCATCCTGACGTTAACGTTGCACGCGTGACGTGTTCACTCCGACGCATTTACGGTGAGCGGTATTGTAATACAGTAATACAGTAATACCGGTGTCGTGTCAATCATTCCATGTAAGTTGCTGTTTCTTGTGTACTCTGATAGGCTATGTAGGCACACACATGTGTCATATATACAAATGACAATGACTGTAATGCTTCGTCGAAAAGTAATGCGATAGCGTATGTAGTTCACTAATAAGTACTTCTCGATACTCACCGGCACCCAAGCTCGACGCGGGCCCGAGACACTCAGACGTCTCAAACAAATTCGAACTCATCGACACCCCACCAACCCACCAACCCCTCGTTCCACACCACGAGCGGCACCTTGATCTGCCCCGCAGCCATCCCTGTCGTCCTTATCACCCAGTACCGGTACTGCCCGAACGTGCCTTGCCGGAGGACGCGCACGACTGGGGACCTACCTGCCATATGCGCGTGAAGGTCTCGACAGATGCTGATCAGCGAGGGACCTAGTTAGTGGAGGGATCGTCGGTCAACCTCCGGAATACAAGCGGGGGACAAAATGATGAGTAAGGGAGAGATGGGGGACTTATAGAGCTTACCCTGCAGCTCAACGAAGAAACAAGTACCGGGGGTATGCTCCCACGATAGTCCAGGGTGAGGCACAGCTCAGAAGCGGCTCTAAATGACTTTGCAACGCGTCCATGAGTTGCTCCCCGGTCACGATCTCGTTGGCGAGACGGATGTAAACGCTATCAAATACGAAATGCGAGTTCGTCAAGCGGCCTCGAAGCGTTGACACTGCTTACCCTCGTCGCTGAGAATTTTGGGTGAGCAAAAAAGACCGTTGAGTTAGTAAGAACGAACCTCGCCGTCGCGTGGGTCGAAGCCGACGATAACGTCCCTCGATACGGCGTGTACCCCATCTCTCGTTGTCAACACGACCTCGTACCTCTTACCGACCTCGGTGTTCTGCTTTGCAAGACAAATGACGTCAGACGTCACTCTTCTGACCACAAGAAATCACGGAGGGACTCACCGACTGTGCGACGTGCTTGGCTTCCTTGGGAACACCGTCGAGGAGTAAAAACTCAACTATGTCGTCCGCCCGATCTCGTACGCCAGCGCGAGGAAAGCAACGCTGCGGTTGATGCCCGGCCTGCGTAGCTCTACGTCCGGCCCAGTGTACCAGTGCCGAATCTGACTGGCACCACAGATAAGAACATTAGCATAAGCGACAAGCGACCCACGGCATTACCGCAGATCCCGGTCAGGAAACGCTCATTTCTGGGACGGCGGTCTGTACGCTCCGCGCGAGATTCGCGGGGTTCCTTTGTGCGTCCAGGACTCGGAGGCAAATTTTTCTGAACGACCAACCAATACGTTGAGTAAATAAACGAGCACCTCCCGCAGTGCCGACTGCCGCTTACCTGGAGCCTCGTCTTTAAGGTCGCCGACGCCCTCTAGGTCCGGGATCGAACCAGCGTCGATACAGTCGACCAGCACACCCAACTCCTCATCGATTACGCGGCAGAAATGGTGCTGGACGTGGTAAGTTCGACTTTGGGTTGCTGGAGGGAAACCTAGAGAGCTCCTCAGATTGCGTTGTGTCGCCAACGTAATTACTCACCAAGTTCCCATTTATCGTCGAGGGCGTTTGTCTCCTCTGAAGCTCGTTCTTCATCTTTCGGAAGCATTTGATTGCTTGTGTAACTTGGTCTTCTTCTTCAAGAACGTCACAGACAGCCCGGTAAAGGTGAAACTTTGGAAACACGGACTGAATGGCACGAGAACTGTCAAGACATTCTGAACGACCATGCAAACCCATACCTTGTTTGCACCTCATCGGTTGAATGCCAACGCAACCCCATCCTGGCCTACCCCGTCAGGGAGGTGATGGGGTGAGCGATTATACAGCAGAGCAGGCTGAGAACGCCTCGTCTCCGATGGCCCGAAGGCGCGTTGCACATCGGTCCGTAAATTCTGATGGCGGGGCCTGAAAATTTTGTACGTAGATACACACCTTCAAGCCAGCTCATGATCAACTTACTGTGCTTCGGATCCTCGTTCTTGGAGTTGATGACGTCGAGAAGATGCTGCGCGACGTCACATATGCGACCGCTGGCAAACGTGATCTCACACTGATATTAGTGCTCGTGTACCTGGAGGGTGCATTGTGAGGCAGAAAACTGGTTAGTGAGTTCTTGGACGAGGTCAGCTATTTTTTGTGCCATGAACGGTGCAAAACACGTTAGTGAATCCTCTGCCAGGCTGATGACAAGCGCACCCGAACTCATTTTCTGTGTGTCAAGTTCTGCACGTAGTGATCGGACGGCCTCGTTGAATTGATCGGCTGCGCGTTGGCAGTCAACTGTGAACGAGGTGGGAGTAAACCTGAACTGAACGCACTGGAGTTTTCCTCTCGAGAACGAAGAGATTGGATTGCGTCCCTGAGGCTTTCCTTTTCTTTTCCTGGTTGGTTATAGCAAGCTGACTACGGAGTCCTTGAGCTGAATTTTCTAGATTTGCTCCAATCCTAACAACCTCATCTAGTTGATTTTCTACACATTGAGAGACGACTGTAAACGAGGCGTGAATGAAGACAAAGAGAACACACTCATGCTAGCATGAAGGGCGGATGAAGCAAGCTGATCACGAAGTTGTTGAATAATTTCCTCGAGACTCGCAAGGCTCGTTACTGACGGAAGTGAATAACAGCACGGAGCAGTCAGTGGACTGATAAACATACTTTGACTTGCGTTCCGAACATGTAGGGGTTCCACCGCGTCTCGGAGACTTGTGTTCGTTGTCTTTGCTCGCCGAAACATCCAGGGCCTGCTGTCCGCGTGGGCAGTCCACCCTACCCGGTGCTTTTATTCTGGTCAGTTCCCGGCCTTGCCCGTGTATGAAACACTCACCTTTCCTCTTCCTCTTCGTCGGGCGCACCTCGGAAGATATACTTGCCAATAGGCTAGGTTTCAGCGCGGTGTAAAATCATAACAGGGCGAGACCGAGATCCACAACAAGGCCGTGGGGACCAAGAAGGCTTCGGTTGAGTCGGATTTAAAGTGACGTTTTTGCTCCACATCACCATACGACACCATTCGTGAGCCGAACAAACGGGTATGACGTCATCAGCATCATCACTTTCTGGCACATTCCACAACGCACAGCACCGACTGTCATTTCCTGAGCAGAATGAAGTCATGTGAAGCCGTATAAGTGTCGTCTGTTTTTACACATTTCTGGCAGGAAAACTTCAAGTTAGTGTGGCCCCAGTTGCTTCGCCGAAAAGCAGTACGATAGCATCAGTCGCTGTTTAAGTAAAGGCGGGGATGTAGACGAAAGCACTTTGTAACAGCTTGAAGCGCCCGAGGCACGCCGTGGGCGAATGCATGAGCAAACACCGGCACGTGTGTGTTGAGCCTGTCGTGGCTTGATAGAACTCCCGCTGACGGGAATTGGTTTATCGGGACCGAATACGCAACTGAGAACACGAGTTTATACTTGAGAGATCTGAGCAGAGGTTCCCATAGTACGAGATGAGCGCTAAACGTTGTGGACAAAGGATGTAATTGATTACCAGTCATCACATACGATCTAGGATCAAAATTCTGCATGTCTTCAAAGCGGCGTCAGCGTCGCAAAAATGGCTGTCGAGTGGCATAAGTCTTACACTAATTTCCTCGGTTTCGGCTTGCATTTGACGGCCAAAAATCCGTAGTGGTGTCTTCAAATCGACGGCGCACTTGGGAGACACGTCGACAAAGCCGCAGTAGATGAGAATTTGGTGAATTGGAAACAAGCCGGACAGTTCCCAGTGCGTTACAGGCTGCAACCAACTTCGACATCGCCTCGGATATCCTTAGTATGTGTACCACCCGTAGATAACAAGCCAGGGTTTCGTTTCATGACGCACGTCGTGAACAGACCGTGCCAACTGTACAGTGTTGGCGGAGACGTGAACCGAAAATTTTGAACAATAATTGCTGACCTAGCGACTTCCGCCGTCCTTTTTCGAGGGCGTTGAGATGGGCGAGCGAGAGCTGGCTTGGCCGAACTCGTCGAAGCCAGGCGTGGCGACGAGGGCGTTGGCTGTTGGTGATGATGATGTTTTCTTTCCTGGAGTTGAGGTCGTCCTTGAACGCGAGAAGTATCTTGTGCTCCCTTTCGCGTTCTGACTGTATCGTATTGGACGTGATGAGTGTGCGGAGGCGGGTGTGTGATGTAAGGAGCGTGCGGATAGTCGGGGAGGTTGCTGGTGATGGTGATGGTGGGGGTTGCCATGTGCGTGTTGAAATGGGACGAGGAAGAGAACAACAAAAATGAACGCACCGATAGCTTCGTACTGATGCAGCTGGAGCGGTTTAGGGTCGTCCCGTGTGAGTGGGTCGGGGTAGATGGAGGTGTCCGGGACGTATGGCCATTTGAAGGAGGTCAGAGGGCGGAGCGGGGTCGGGTCTTGGAGGGGTTCTGGGTCGTTGGACTCGGTGTTTGATATAGGGTTGTCTGCGAGAAGTGTCGCATCAGTGCTGGCAGACAAAAGGAGTGGGACGTACCTCCGCTCGCATCCGTGACCGGGGCCGCGTTGGTGGGAGCAGAACACGTCTCTGACGTGCATACAATGACAGTAAGAATGACCCCGCCGAAAGACCCGCAGGACACCACCTACCTCGGTGTTGTTTGTAACACGCAACAGTACATCTTTTTTTACTGGAAAGGGTGAGAACTTGAACCTTGGTTGGATCGCACAACAAATCTTACTAGTTGGCTCTGCAAGACCAGGCTCCTTCTCACCGACGTATCGAGTGAGAGGCATCCGAGAGGGGGAGACCGGATATATCCGAGTGGCTGTACCACAGTTGAAATAGCCGAAATCTTAACCAACCTCTCACTCTCTACGACGCAAAACGCATAAGACTCGCGTAGTTTTCCTGGATGCAACTACCGCGCGACGACGTAACATGTAACAGTACTTCGTGGCTTGGGGCGGCGAAGTGGTACAATACAAGATAGCAAAATACATGACAGAATAAGGATGCTAACGGATAAAACTGGACAGAGGGTACTTGAGTGTTCCTTCTCTTCTCGGACTGCATCGTCTGCTCGAGCTTGCATTTCTCCGCCTTCTACTCAGCAAGCTCAGCGTCAGGGCCCGCGGCGGAGTGCTGGGGCAGCTTTCTCCTGATTCGCTACGTCCTTCACGGTCTCATCCAATCGATTCTCTGCTCCATAGGCGACTGTTGACGAGATGCGTGAATCAAAGCTGAGAGAACACACGTAATAGGCTTTCTTGTCAAGCTTGAAGAGCCTGCCTGGTTGTTGGTGCTGAGGTTGTGTCTTTCCTCGTCTGATGTGAATAGGTTTTTCGAGACTCGCAATGCTGATTGCTGACGGGTGTGAACGATAGCACGGTGCGCAGACAGCTATTAAGCACACCTTAACGAAAAATCTCCGTGTCTCTATTGTCCACATTACAGTGGTTCTAGTTCCGAGGACGTCGCCTATTTGATTTAAGAGACAACGTCGTGATGTGATGCAAGTTTTGAAACTCACAATGGGGTCGTCAGGGAGCGGGATGTGGGGATGACGCTGCAGGATGATTTTCTTGTTTGAAGCGACCGCGATGTCGTAGTTGGACGATATGGCCGTGGGTGCAGTGGAACTGAAGCTGTGCTCGATGACCTCGAGGTTCTTGTGAGTTGTAACGTCCCAAAGAGAGGACGATGAATTTCCGGAGGTTGCGACCAACCTGTCATCGCACGACAATGCTATATAATTGGCAACGTCTTCGTCGTTATTGAAATTCCATCTGGAGGTGTCGTCCATGTACGCACATCGACACAGTGGATGTCGCCGCCGGAAGACAAGGGAAACAGTTGTTTGCTATTGCTCGTCCAAGCAAGGCGTTCAGTGTGCTGCATACATGAATAGGAAGGTCTGCGAGCAGTTGGCCGTTGCGACTATCGTAGACCTGCACAGATTCCCTGTAATACGTAGCTGCTGCGATAAGTTGTCCATCGGGCGAGAACTTGACAGCAGTGACGAACTTGTTGAGTCGCAAAGGGCTCATCTGCCGCTGACCGTCCGAAAGAGACCAAATGATGACTGTTTTGTCCTCCGATTCGCTTGCTATTCTCGTCGACTCAGCGCTCGGTCGTGGGCGTTTTGAAAGCTTGTCTTTTCGCGGCTTTCCGCGTTCCACACGATCACTTGGCCGTTCAGCGTCCCAGCGACGATCCACTTTCCGTCCGGTAAAATTGCGGCATCTCCAACAGCAGTCCCGGCGTCCATTGGTTTCCCCAACTCCTCGCCATTCGCCACTCGCCATCGTCGAATATTTCATCGCCCTCGTCCTCCTGCGCTTACGAGTTCCTTTCCGTCGGAGAAAAATACGACCGTCCGTATGTTATCTTGGACATCGATTTCGATCGGGTTCTCGCCAACGGTATGCTTTTCACTCGATTTCCGAGAATCCGTCCGTAGATCACCTTCGCTGGACGCCAGTGTTTCATCATCGCTCAAAGAATATTCATCGTCCCCTTCACCTAGTTTTTTGCTCTCGTCAGTTGCCTTCCATCGACGGTCTTGCCTCCCTACTACTCACCCTGCGTGCTATTTCGGCCGTCTGCATTGGAGGCCATACTGAGCTAGATTCCAGTGGGGTGGGACGGGAGAGCGTACTCCACGCGCTTCATCATCACCTGGTTTATATGTTCATCACTGCTTGCGTTTATTCGTGACACGCAGCTACCCGCGTGCCCTGCGTGCTTGCTAGCATATGTGCCTCCACGTGGACCACACCTAGAGGCTACAGCAAGGTCAACCGACGTCCTTACTTTTGTTCCGTGGCAAATATAATCGGGTCCATACCTGCCTGCGGCTGAGTGTACATTGGACCCTTGCAGCGTCCGGAAAGATGTCACAGATGCGGCGCACAGGATACCTTGTGGCAATTATCATCACCTTCCTACCCTCTTCCTGGCTGTGGAGAGAGACGCGTGTATGTGAGATGATGAGGGTGTGCCAATAGAGTAGACGCCCGTCTAGCCTCCTCGCCACCGCTCTTATACTGCGTGGTTGAGGATTTCCCGAACCCCTCCAAGACCCGACCCCGCTCCGCCCTCTGACCTCCTTCAAATGGCCATACGTCCCGGACACCTCCATCTACCCCGACCCACTCACACGGGACGACCCTAAACCGCTCCAGCTGCAT
>JBBPPM010000220.1:0-19125 GCA_038092015.1 Leccinum huronense
ACCCGCGTCACGATTCCGAGTCGATGAAGTTTCTCTGTGCTTCCGCCATTCAAATATCCCCCATAGCTCAAAGTCAGTCTTTCTTGCACTCAATCTGCTTTGCAGGTCATAAGTAGTACTAATGGACCTCCCGACGTGGACGACATTGCCACTGGCACCTCTGATCGATCCCCGCAGTCTCAGTTTCTCCATCGACAGGATCCTCAGACGTCTGGTCAACAGAACCACAAAGCTCCTTTTGTGTGTGCTCGAAATGATGCTACGCATCGTATCACTCGTTTTCTTCATACAATACTCCGAGTCGGCTGTATCCTGGGATCGACCGTTTGCGTTGTCACATCTACAACTTGAAGCCGATGTCACTTTTAAGCTCCTTTGATTCTCAATCATTTAGCTGCCCATGCTGGCACTCGTGGTTTTTCTCGCATCCACTGGCAATTCTACGATTCGCTGGTCTAACTAGTACTTCAAGTTCCTCATTCAAGTTCCGCCCAGAGCCTGTACCATGCACACGAATTGCCCATCACCAACTCGTCACGAGGCTGCAGAACATCGAATCCGTACTATTCTCTGGCCTGTTACTCGATCACCCGGGCCGACGAGTGAGAGCTCAGCAGTATCTCGAAAATCACGCACACTGGCAGGGAGAGATCGTGAACAGGTTATATGCTCTCGAAGCCTGCGTGCGCGGGGAGACACAACACGTCTCAGAGGCAGAGACCCACCTTCAAGCTTCCGAAAGGCGCGGCCTCTCAGGCGTCAAGAGACAAATCGATGCGCTCTAAGCACAGCTGGCTGCTATCGCAACTACCCCTCGGGAGGTATCGCCATCACCCTCGCCACTCCCACCTACTAGCGACCAGGAAGTACACAGAATATTGAAGGCACTCTGAGAGTGCTTGGGTACTAGCGTCGAGGAAGCCGTGCCATAGTCAAAGGATGCTAACAAAGCCTCGACACCCTCTAGATCGGCGTAGTGGTCCAAGCTCTCCTCCGCCGTTAGCTCTGGAAAGGGTCTTGTTATCAAGCTCCGAGTCAGCGACCGATCTGATAGCCCAACTTGTGGATACCGCTGTTGTATGACACAACTTGAAGCTATGAAAGACGTCGACTTTCCAGCCTTGGCTGCCTTCAATTGCGCCGGAGTTTTCAGACTCAAGAGTCAAGCAAAAAGATCTTCCAGCTCTCGCTGACTCGGACCCTTCGGGCATTCATCGTTGATCATCCCGAAGGAGCACGAAGTTGTCCTTTCCGTCTAACGCTCGTCGGACCCTAGTGGCTGATGTGATCCACTGTTTCCTATTCCGGCGATGTTCGTCAGGTTATCTAATTCTCCCTCATGCCCGTTCGACTCACTGTCTCGAGACGGGCAAGCATGCAGGCTTCCTGATCGCGCAGCGGATCTGGAGACAAGATGTTGGGGTATGCCACGCCGAGGGATAATCATGCGAAAGGGAACCAGAAAAGGACACGGATAAGCCTGAGTTCTTCTAGCCAGTAGTATGTACAGGGAACGGCGCGAACCCCGAATATTAGCTGCCCATTCTTTTTTTCGACAAGCATGTATATTGTGCAGCAACTGGCCAACCTACTATCACTAGTTCTACACAAACGCTAAGGCGGCAGTCAAGGGTACCGGTCCGGCGAGGAACAATGCGCTTACGCACGCCCTACTGGTGCGAAGCCGTGAGGCGATGTGTGACTACATGAGTTGTCTAAGTTGCCTCGGTAGCCGCATCAGACTCTCAGATTCTGGGCCCGACTGCCCTTTGAGTCGGAGCTACTATGATCCTGAACTCCTTCAAAGAAGGAGGTTTTGTCGGAAGCAAATTTGGAATATTCAGGCACGTGTGGGAAAAGGCTACTCAGACTTTCCAAACACTGATAGGCAAGTCCCCGTGATATGAACTTAGTACACACTGATTTGAATCCATACTCATTGACCAAGGCCCTAGATCACCGGTCACGCTTCGGTTGCTGTGGTTCGCCAGCGTGCAGGAGGTAGAGTGGGAAGATTCACCAAGACCGCTAGTACCGTGACCGGGACAGTTGAGTTCTCGGAGTTGAGCGGCCCAGATGCTGCCGTGACGCGTGACGCGTGACGACTCTCCGTCCACACATGCCAGTGCCTAGGTACCCAAGAAGGCGAGCAACACCAAATCCGACACCATCACACGCAAGGATATCAAAGCCAAGTTCAATGGCGTGATAATGGATTCAAAACCGCCCGCAACTGCGGGTATACGACCGAGTTTCCGCCGCTCGCCGTGTATCCAAGTGCTGTCCAACGTAGTGAACAAGTCCCGTACACACTGATTTGAATCCATACTCGTTGACCGAGGCCAGCGTGCAGGAGGTAGAGTGGGAAGATCCACCAAGACCGCTTCCCACCTGAACATCAAGACTAACATCGACGAAGAAGAAAGGGACCTTGTCTTCAAAGCTTCAACGCGCCCGATGACGCAAAGCTCTTCGGAGACCTGGGCGAGAACAAGGTTCGACGAGTCGCCCCTCCCCTTGACCCACACATTGACGGCACACCAGGCGTAGACCCAGATGGTCGCGAGGGGGAGGATCTCGACGCCGGGGAAGGACACACTGAGACAACTTGATTCAAAGGTTTCTCACAATTCCGAAGTGTGAACGTGAAGAATATCGCGCACAGCTTGGTGCACTCAGCCATTCACCTCAACGTAGTATCTGTTACCAGCCTCCGCTCGAGCGGGCTTCCCGTCTCAGCTTCAAGGTGTTTCCTGTTAACCATTGCTCGTACGTCCTTTGTCTGCCTTCCATGTCGAGACCCGTCTTGACCTTCCTTAGCTAGCATCTTCGTATCCACCCGTGTAACACGTTCCGCCAGTTCCGAGTCGTTGCACTCGTCGCTTGCTGCACGCCGCCATCATTACCGCACAACAGCCAGACTCAATTCAGCCCTGGAGTCTCCTCGAGAACTTCTAGAAATCAAGATCCCCTCCATGACGACAGGAAACGGCCCTCTAGTCGTAATCGGACAGTGTGTATCCTCACCCAGAATAGCCCTCCTTCCACCTCAGAGTGGCATGAGAGCGAAGAACGAGCGCTCAGTTGAAGCCAAAGAGGGTGCTGAACACGAAAGTAACACGCTTTTGAAGACCAGGAACGCGGAAATCGGCCTTTTGGAGTCACGGCTAGAAAAGATCTCAACCGAGCTAGATGGAGAGCGGAAAGAGTTGGAGTTGGAGATTGACGAACTTCGTCACGCAGGACAAGTGAGAGTGTTTGCATTGCTGATTTTCGTCTCTGATGTCTCTTGTTGTCAGGAAACTATTTCACTTTACGTGGAACGGCTCAGCGCAGCGGACTCGAGGCGATATGAAATGGAAGATAGGATCATCGCGCTTGAGGAGCAGCTGAGAAACGCAGCAACCTCACCTTCACCTGGCTTTGCGGCGCAGCGCGCTACCTCGGCTCTTGAGATCTACAATGAAACGCTTCGAGAGCAAGTTTAATACGTTCAGAGAAAGCTCTCGCTGATGAAAGATACTCTCGAGGATGCCCGAGCAGCAGCAGAAAAATGAGAGACAGCTACGAGAGAAAGAATCAAGCGTTTCATCCCAGTCTCTTTCAACATGTGGCGCTCTGCTACATCCTATCTTCTGGTCGAAATCTGTTTCCCTCTTGTCGAGGAACAAAATACGTATATCATGCTCAGTGGATACTCCGCCCTCTAGCCCTATCATGTCCAGCACCCCGGATCGCGAATCACACTCGCTTCGGATGCGAAACCTTTCATTGTCACACCACAAGACGACGTCCATCCCCAGCACTCAGGAACAGGTCTGTGTTGAGAATGGATTGAAATTCTATGGGTACGATAGCCGTGCTCGTATCCTCGCCTCAAAAATGTTAGACAGTGTCGACATCCGCGGCTATTGCACACACACGCTTCCAACAGGGCCATACCAGAATTTGCAATAATACGTTGATTCTACACTCCACTCGTCGCCGAATGAAGTCGTGGCAAACCAGGCTGACTGCCCTGTGGATCTTTCCATCCACGAGTATATGGCGTTTGGACACCTCCGGAGTGGCGGATTACTTCAATGGCTCAATGTCTTGCGGGAGCTCCGGGCTCGGTCGTTGACCTTCCGTCGTCCGGAAGTCTGGAAGTCCATTTGCTGTTGGCTCAAGCTATCTTACAAGTCGGGCTGCTGTCGAACACGCACTGGGAATGGTATCAAGAACTCCAACAACCCTCCTTTGCCATGCGCTGTTGGAAGAGCTTGAGAGCCTCGTCCGGGACGTCGAGGCCGACTGGCTGGAACTGGTGACGATGGATACCATCTCCCTCTTGATCCGTCGCATCCTTTGACCCAGCCACCTCCCTCCAAGCGATCAAACTTATTCGTGCTGTGCGTACAAAGATGTTTTCTTGGGTTCTGGAGCTATCGAAAAAGCTAATGAGTGTGTCGGGAGACGAAGACTCTCGTCGATATTTGCGGGACGCTGCCGCTATTTTGCCGAAGCACGTTTGATGTCGGCCCCTTAATGATCCCGGAGCTCCTTCATTCAGCAGAGGATGTCATGGTTCTAACCTGTTGCGCGGTGTTTATCCACGACCATACCCCCAGCCAGCACTCCAGTCTCTCATCGTATTCGCAGTTGCTCCTCGACAGGAACCGCCGCCTCTCTCTGGCTGTCGAGAATACTTTGCGCGAAGTCATGCAAGCCGATTCTGACGATGAAGGCATTGACCTCGCAGTTGGGCAACTTTGGCCAGGTTACCGGCCAGGTTCGAAGTGGATCCCATTGCGGAATTCAAACTCACGCTGGTTTTCATGCTCAACCGCGTCAACGGCTGAGGAGTGTTCGCAGGTGGTACATTGTAACTTACTTGGACGGGTCACTTTTGGTTGACGGGAAACCACTTGAGAGATTGCCCGATGAAATTCAAAAGCACCCGTTGTACAACCTAATATTTGGCACGGTATGCTACAGTCTTCATTCCCGCCACCTCCGTGTTACTGAATATCTATGCAGCAGGTACTGGACATTATACCAAGTGATCTCCCGGGAATCGGATTACTCGACGAGGGGCATGATCTCTGATCACACGGTAAGCGCCATTTTCGATCTACAGGCAATAGCTTGAGAACTCAATATCAATGGGCATCTCCAGGTGTACTCTGCTCTCAGAAACAAAGATCTCATGATACGAGCAAAACGAAAATCCACTGGATGTGCGGAAACCATGGAGCTCGTCCCGCGTGAAAAAATGCAGGGTGACCTGCCGGCAATATTCATTGAGAGACACGCTCATTGGCTGAACATCGATGCATCCATCCTGGAAATTCGTCCTCTCGACACTCTGGAACACTTCGCCTGATAATTGGACCATCTTCTGTACCCCTGGTCAATATCGCATGCTGAAAAGCCACGAGGTCCTTTTAGGCATTCGAAGCGAGACCTGGAGGAAGACTTCATCCCTTCTGAGACCACTTGATATTCATCATGCCTCATCATAAGCGCATCCCCCATCGACCCTGTACGACCTTCATCATTGCAGTTGCACGTTGCTTCACCGCACTATGGCTTGTCCTTTTGCGTCGATAAAGACGGCGACCTTCAATCTCACTATGCGGGGGGTGGTTTATGACTAGAACCAGTCCATCGGGACGCTGTTTGGATTAGTGAATCAGCTTGTACTTCGGCCGAAGCAAGAATCCCCGACGTGATCGAGCTCATCCCCCGTTGTGTCCTCATTCCCGACGGAAATGTTTCATTCTGTAAGGTTGACCATCACGTTCGCGTCGAAATCGATAGACGTGGTGCCGCCCTCCAACCGATCACCTACCAGACCTTCAAAGTACCCGCTACACAGACTCATTGCTACGGCTGAATGGAACACAAAGAATTCATTCCAGCGTCAGTATGTTTCGACCTCCGCACCAGCGCAGAATGCTTGGGACGTGAAACCTCCCTCACTCAAGCAAAAACAAGCACACCTGGTCCCGAGATACTTGTGGCACACTACGCTCAATGCAGGGATACATACTTCGAAGCTCTCCACAATCTCAGGCAGTATCTATGCCCAAGGAGTCCGAGCTCTCGAGCTCTCGAGCAGTCGGGCACGCATCACTCCATATACCTTATTCAGGTCTCTCGCGTCTAACTCGCCCATCGTGCTCTCTGACGATTGGAAGACGTGCCTCATTACTTTGGCGTTGATAGCGCTCGAGCTACAGCGGGCTCGAAGACTGCTTCGCCTACACTTCGACAATCTCCCCGAGGAAGTCCGGAGGGAACTACAGAACGAAGGGTGTGATGGTTGGAATTCTGAAACGAATCCAGACTGGCTACTGATCCAGGTATGATTCCCTTGTTATCGTCGTGCATAATATAGCATAATATCTGACGCCGTGTACCTTGTCCATATTAGCTGCAAGGCAATTTCCTGATTCGACACCGTCAAACCGAGGTTTCCAAGGAAATGATATCACCCCGCTGAAAGTCACCTGTTATCCTCCCCATCGTCGTCGCCGTCGTCGCCGATGGCCATCAACTCGTACGCGTCATTGTCCCGAAAGCACTGACCATGCAGATGTTCCATATTCTCGCGGATCGCCTTGGTGGACTCGCCAACGTATCTTTTACAGCCGGAGAACCAGCACTACATGTGTATGCCCCGCAATGATGGCGAACGACGAAACATACGTGAATTTAGATGTCGGTGCTCAGATGCTGGATCTTCAAAACTGCGAGCTAGCGGAAGCTTGGCTGGACATAAACCAGGATGCTTCTGCCGCTATTTATGTCAATGACGACGACGAGCTGGTGGTGCGCACACATGACGGGCGCACGCAGCCTCTGCATTCGTCTCCGTTTACACAGCAAATAGACCGATGCGTCTTATACCTCGACGATGCGCATACTCGTGGTACCGACATCAAGTTTCCTATTACATTCCGTGCTGCGGTCACATTGGGGCCTAAAGTCACCAAAGATCGTCTGGTTCAAGGTGCGTATCATTTGTACTTCTCATGCTGTGGACGTAAAATGTTGCTGGCTCGTAGGCTGCATGCGGATGCGGAAGCTTGGCCATGGTCATGCTATCATGTTCTTCGCACCTCTCGAGGTCGACAGGCGTATCCGTTCCGGCATCGCAGTCCAACGCGAAGACGAACGACGCAGAAGTAGGTGAAAACTATTTCATGCTGATTTCGGCTTATTCCCTGCCACAGGATGCACGCTGGCGCTCAATGATATGCTGGGCCTCGTCCTTCCAGAGAATCTTCCTGTGCGGCCTGTGAACGGAGCCGAGGCCGGACATGAACAACGGTGTTGACGAAGACGATGAGCCCACACCCTCTCGAATCCTCTCACTGAACCATGGACAAGACATCCTCTGTTATTGCAGCTCTCGACGCTGGCAAACTTCCCAGCCAACGTCAACTCAATGCCATCATCCGACCGAGCTCGACGATCTCACAGAATGTGGCAGGGTCGTTTCCCGTGACCTCACTGACTCCCTGCTCAACGCATATAAGGGATTTGGAACCAACAAAAACGGTGCAGTTTCCACTTCTCCTTTTTCTCTGCCTAGTTGACCATCGTTCACAGCTTCAGGGAGTGACCTGTCTGCCTCACCTCGAAGCATTCGATGTCAAAGGTGTGTCGGCCGAAATGATTGCAATGCAAAATGCTCTGAAGAATCTAAGACCGCCGTCTGGATGAACATCGAAGGAAGCCAGCTGCTCGGCAACTTTGCTTCCTTAATCTGACTCGCCCTGGTTGACCTCACAGAATCGTTCGAGGCTCAAGCTGCCCAGACCAAAGAAAGCCTGAGAGCGACAGAAAGCGAGATCCGTCGAGGCGAAAGGGATTCCCTCAGGCGGAGACACAAGACGGCCGAAGAGGAGCGCGAGGAGGCGGACCCCAAGGTCAAATGCAGGAAGACAATGGATACCGTCAAAGATGTCGGCACGGACGCCATTGGAACGGCCAGTATCTCGAGGAGACTGGAAGACAGGGCCTCAAGGACCCGCGCGCGCCTAATAGAGGCCTTTTACTAGGTCGGATTAACACTTCATTGTTTTCGTTTCTACTGACTTTGTGTTACATTTGTGATCGTGCTCAGAGCATCTACTGTAGTCTCGGGACTCCAGGCTATGCCCGCAGTGAGCAAGCGCGAGCGAATCGCGAACGAGTTGAGCGTCCCTGGAAGGAACTCATCGAGAACAACTCCGGTCCCGCCCAGAAGTGGAGGTTCGACCTTGAAAAAAATTGACTTCCGTCGAGACCTTCACGAGTTCCAGCAAGCAATCACGAATGATCCCGACCTCAAATGCGCCAAGGAGGTGCATCCTAGATTTGTTCGGGACGCGGAAGAGCATCGTCACCGGTGCAAAACTTGGGCTGCAATTTACGTTGGAGCAAGCTTCTTGGTTCTGGCGAGACTTTTTCGATGTTTACACGCAACGCGTTCTCGCCGGGTTGAGGAACATTCCCATCCGTCACTAAGTCATCTAGCGATGGAGGGGATGCATGTCCTGACTGGTCACAGAGCCGAATACGTTGACCGCAAAGCCGAAGTTCGTGCTCGAGATCTCGACGTTTCCCCCCTCAAAATTCTCCCGGATTATGCGTACACTGGCACGCACACCATCACGGTCATCGAGATCACGGTCCCTGGAAACTTTGAGCCCGTATTCGAAGAAGATCGCATCTGGGACTCTCACTCACATCTGTCTCCAAGCCATGCGCTGTCCCTCCGGGCTGTCTCCTTCTGCTTATAAGGACAAGACGTCGGCCGTTGGCCCACACTTCTAATCGGTCCGTTGATGGTATGAAGGCGGTTGTCGCAGGACCTGCAAACTCAGTTGCACATACCTGAAAGACGTATCTTTGCGCTTGGGCACTCATGGCAGCGCCCGTGACACCGATGACCAGCGCCGGGAAAGGATTGAAGCTCGCTCTGTAGCTGGGTGGTTCTGTAACGCTAGTGGGCCGATTTGGTCCTTGAGCGCTGATCGCAGAGCCAACCAACGCCGAGACTCCATCCGCATTCCCACGAGACCAGCAAACCAAAACATGAGCTAGAGGGAATGGACACTGAGCAACATAGGCAGCCAAGTTAGCGGTGGGTGCGTACCGCAATGCTGATGTGCTGAATTTGCTTTGTCGTGTAGGGATCTCCTGGCTTGGCACCGAACCTTTCTATCCACGAGTTGGTGATTCCGTAGAGAAAGATGACAGTCGACTCTACGAATTCGGCCGAGATGGTGTTTCCGATCGGCGAGATATTCCAAGCCCAACCCGCATCTCCGAGTGTAAGCCCAAAAAGTGGGCAAACGGTGAACAGGTAGAAACACGCCACTGCGTGCCCACCAAGGCACTCACACCGACGGAGACGACGACTTTTTTTAGATGATGATACTTACAGCTTTATACCGTTTTGTTTTGTTGTAAAATTGTCGCAAATTACATAAGCTTCGAATTCAGAGTTTGACCAATATTCGCCACGAGAACGACTCCGAATTCCGAACATCCTAGTACCTCGCTCGCCGAGTCCCTGATCAATCCAGTAGACTTCCACCATTCCGCCAGTTATTCAATTTCTCGGCTCGGATTCCCAACAACAGAACGCTCCGCGTCCTTTCGTCCAAGCTCTCGGAACACGGATGGGTGGATGAGATGCGTCACCGTGCAAAGTGTATTAGTACATTGGTCTTTTTTGACTTCCTCAACCTCTCCTTTCCTCCTCCACTTCCAAGAGGTAGGTTGACCAAACGATGTCTCTCTCTTATGGAATGTGCGCGGCCGATGGACCCGCCTTCCTTTCCGGCCATCCTCGACTCGGAGGAGATACCCTCGCCCCCACAAGGTGAAAGTGTACGCATGGTTTATCATTTTCTGTCATGTCACAGCTAACCGCGATGTACCTTCGGCCGTCAAACGCGAAGTACTGAACATGCTGAGTCGACGACTTCGTGGCCTTCAGGCTTCGCTCTACAGTCCAGCCTACCAAGTTGGGCTCGTAGGACCTACTTATCGTGGTTGTCTCATGTCGAGAGTGCGTCTCCCCTTTTCTTATCTGCCCGACGAGTTTGTTCATCGTAATTCGCGTTGAAGTACGTCGGGATCGTTCTAACTGCCCACGCTCTGCTGAACGTTGATGTTCAATCTCCCGTTCACCTTTATTGCAGCTGTTTGTATAGATTTTTATTTATTTCGACGTTGCGCCGAGGTTGAGGAGGTCGGGGAGGATAGGACGGGACGTAAATACTAGTAAGTACTTATGAGGCAACATCTCCTGATTGAAGGACAGATAACGCGCGATCGACAAGTCGGTTCCCTAGAGTGTTCAACTTGTGCGTTTCTAAGTTGCTACTCCCTTTCAATCGAATTGCTTTGGTGTGTCCAAACGAAAGAGGATCTCGCAGACAAACAGCATCGGAGTTTGGCTATCTCAAAGGTAGTATCAGGACAAAATTGTCTCAAGGATCAACATGGACTCGCGGAGGGGTGGGCAGAGCTATGCTCCACTAGAAAATAACGACGACATCGTGTCTCAACTTGCCCAGAAAGCCAATGTTCCATGGTTTAGAAAAAAATAACCTTCGACTCTTGTATTGGAGTCGAGATGACATCCGGGTAAGTAGTTACATTCCTGTGTTCGGACGTACATTGCTCATACAGAGATAGTTACGACTCGTCCATGGCTTCAATGTATTCATTGGGTTTGGTTGTTGCTATTCCGTCCGCCCGCTTTGTTGCGGACAAGCTCGGCAGGCGGTATTCGATATTTTTTGGAAGTATGGTCTCCGTGATTGGTGGTATTCTTCAAGGATCTGCTGTGAATTGTAAGTCAGTGTCATGTCTCGAACCTGTGGGATGCTTTTAATGACGTGAATCGATTAGTCACAATGTCCGTCATTGCTCGTTTTATCCTTGGATTTTCCATTGTATTCGGCGCGGAAGCTGCCTCTGCTTTGATTAGAGGTGTGTTGATGTGACTTTAACTCGCCAATCCGTTCGTTATGTAAACTACTATACAGATCTTTCACATCCCAAGGAGCGAACTGTTGTGGGACTTCTGTTTGTCTCAGTAAAACGAGATCATTCCCAACTATGAGCGTTTTCAGGCTAATTCACCCTAGGTTCCATACTTGCTGCTGCCGTGACCCTCGGGACCTTTGCCACGAGCAGTAACGTGAGCCATGTCATTTGTTGCCATCTGTTTTACTACCCATCTATTGTGCTGATAGCTACGTCCTTCCTCCGCTCTTGGACAGCATTGGTATTCACGATAATAAAACGAACAACATCGTCAACCTGGCCAAAAATAATTGGAAGTTACTCAATGGTTCACTTATCTTGTCGATCGCGCCTCGAGAGGTATCGAGCTCGACAAAGCATGTATTTGGTAAGTAACGGTCGATCACCTGTGTTCATCATTCTCATAACATGCACAGACGTGTACTATTTCTCTTTTTGTTATACTCTCTGATCTCACCACCAGATTCGTTGACAGGTCGCGGAGTTCCAGTTTGCAGGCGTGGAACAAAGGTTTGATCTCGTACGAACGGGACGTTCGCTAGCGGCGTCCTACAACTTGTAGTCAAACATTCAACGTGCGTCGATGCTCGCAGCGTGATTGTTGGGGGCTCACGATGTTTTTCGTCTAGTGTACATCCAAGTCCAGACCCCAGATAAGAAGGCGTTGTTTGAGTCGCAAGCACCTACGATCAGCGCTCTAACCAAGGGATGCACGAAAGTAGAGGTCGTCGGCAGGCCGTCATCTCGTCGAGCGTGGTGGTGTATTTCACTTTAGCCAGTGCAGACTATTCGCTCACTCACAGAAATTCGTCTGCCCAAGTAGTGCTAGCGTGAGTATCAAGTTCACCGATAACGTTGTGTCTAATGCTACGCTCACTATGTGCTCCACAGTCTCAGCAGAAAGGGATCATCGTAATGCCAACGTGAGATGATACCAAGTATTTCAAGAGAACAATCTTCGGGACTCCGACGTTTCCTTCGCCCACTTCAAAATCTTTGTTCAGTTCACCATAACATCAACTCAACCCTCCGTGTTACGCTGGGGTACCATCGCCACCGACGGGATTGCGGCTTCTTTGGTCAAGGTAGTTACCGTTACTTTCCGCAGGCTCCACCGTTCTGACCCAGGTAATACCGTAAGGATGCCCTCGTCGACCTCAAGACGTAGGCGAGAATAATACAATTCGACCTCTGACTCGCTAACATGTTCTTACAGTCGTGATGTCCATGACGTGGTGCACAAAGTAACTGCAGCTGGCTCCCGTAATGTGGATTCTTCAGCAGTCCGGTTCATCACAGAGAATGCAAACGGAGATCTGTCCATCAAAGCATACGGTAGCTATGCAGATGTGGATGCGGACAGCGTGAGTAGTCATTTTCACCTCGCAGCATGGAACTTTGTTGGTTCACGAAGAAATAGAACGTCGATGCAATCTATATTGGTTAGTGGCAAGATTATGTCGTGTCTAAACATAGCACGACTGACAATATTGTATCAGGCACTCACACATTTCACTATGTCACTATGAAAATGTTTTGGACGGTACCAAAGCAAAGAAACATGTGCTCTGCGAGAAGCCAGTAACATTAAACACTGCAGAGCTGCGGTCCCTCCTTGCTGCCGCGAAAGAACACGGATTTTTTTTCTTTATGGAGGCCCTCTGGACGAGATTCCAGCCACTTACGCTGGAGGTCAAGAAGATCGCAGAAAGTGGTGTCCTGGGAAAGCCTGCTGCATTGACAGCTGCCTTGTCCGAAGATTTTGATCTGAATAGTGAGTGACTGTGTGATGGGCCGTGCGGGGCTGAATACCAATAAGTGCAACTCAGATCTCCCGACTACACATGTAATTCTGGATCCTGCGCTTGGAGGTGAGGCGCTTCTCGACCTGTAAGTGGAACGGTTGGCGAAAGAAGCGGACCACCTCACTTATTGGTATTTAGTGGACCTTACCCGTTGATCTGGGCAAGTCAATCATATGTTTAATCTCATCACTGCTCGTAGGCTATCCTTGCGTTATACGAGCACCCTTCCAACAAGGGTGCGAAACCTTCAAGCGTCACGGGCACGATGCCGGTGACCTTCTCGCCCGAATCGCCTTCCGTTCCAAATCAACAGTAAGTATTGCGACAAATATTCAACTATACATTATAAGATGAAAATGGGCTGAAACATGGGTAGGCTTCGTGCTGGAGATTTTTCCTTTCCGATGTTCGAGCTAGTGGTATCATATTGTACCAATGTTGGTATCGTGATGGGATGTTCTTTGCTCAGTTCATCAATCCCACCAGGATCGACGCCATAGCCTATGTACGCCCATGCCTGCCACATAGCCATTCGTGGCTTCTGAAGCCGATGAGATAGGATAGAGATGGTATACATTGTGTGAGTGTCAACCTTTGACACTCGTGTGGACATAAACCGACAGGTACTGAGTGTGGGGACGCCTTCCAGGTCACGTTCGTCCATGTCATGTTTCCGGAAACATCAGGTCGCCCGCTTGAAGAGTTGACGTTCTGTAAGTGTGGTAAATCCTTCGCGACGGTTACAGACTGAACTTGCAGGTCTGGGCGTGCGCACTAGAGGACCGAGAAGCACTTCGGCTTAACGAAGTTGACGTGTTGCACCAACACGGGAGAAGCGATACATGCGGTACTGGTACTTAGTAGTATGGAGGGTCCGACGTACATCTCAGCCCCAGAAGGAGAGTGTTTCAATGAGAAGGTCGGATTGATTAACCTCGCTCGTCCGACAACCGATCGAAACAGCGGATAAGCACCCAATTTCGAGATGGATGGGTAGGCCAATTCAAGTAAACCTTCTGCAGGGAATTCCAAATGGTTCGGGGAACCGCTCTTTCCGAGTCCTGCACGACTCGGAGACATATCGTTGAAACGTCGCGAGAAGACACAGCGAAATCGAGATTCGAGATCGTCGAGGGACCGCACCCACTTTGCTATATTCAATGATACGCTCTACTATGGACCGCTCGTGAATGCGCTTACCAGGTAATGTCTGCACACGTTTATCCAACAACTTGAAACGAACCCAGTGACCGCGACTCTCCGTCTTTCAAGGGTCCAGGCGTGCCACCCGGTGGGCTCGTGAATTTGTTGCTTATGTAAGTAAAGTTGCTTCCGAGTCAAACTTTGACCGTCTCGACTCACGAACCTGGGTTCGTAGGGCCGGCTTATCGACTTGACGGTCGGTATTTGCCTCGTGCCGACGGTGCGTCCGCTCCCTTTTCCTTTGTCCTCCATCCCACCGCGCACCTACAGCAGGCGTCTCCAAGTACACGCTCTACTGGACGTTAATATTTGTATGCGTTTATGGTTCCGCCTCGGGTGAGGGAGGTTGGTAAGGAGGAGGAGGGTGAGGAAGGTGAGAGCGGGGTTTGGGAGGGTGATGAGGGAGGCGATGCCGCGAGGACAGGGAGGAAGGAGAGCTCGTTCGACTCACGACCATACGCCCGTCTGCAGACATAGATCCTGGACCGTCGACTGCATACCCCTCACCGACGTCCTCGCCGACCTCGAACCAGAATTAGAACGAGGAATCCAAAGAAAGCCCACCCTCCGAACACGGAAGGGGAGGACCAACATCCGCCGATCCCGCTATACGTTTTCTTTACTCGTCCCGCTCGCCTTCCTGGCCTAGGGAGTGTTGAGCTCTGTTGGGCGCTGCAGTGCTCGCGTGGTTGATCGTGGGTGTATCGCGCGGGGAGGTTTTGCGTGTCGACGTGCGTTTTCGATTTGGTTTCGCTGTCTCTCTCTCTCGTTTATGTGCTTGGTCTCGCCCCCAGTGACTGACGACCCTTTTAGATGTATCTCGTTCGTGTGGGCAGTGATTCAGTCGCTGATCGCGTTGCTGGAGTACGTCGCGTATCCCCTCTGTGCCCGGCAATACGTCAAGGATCAGTTTGAGAAGTGAAAAAGCCTTCCAGGAGTCGTGGCACAGTATTCGCTGACGTCGACGAACGTAGGATCTTTGAGGAACAAAGTGTGCGACTGTGAGTGTCATTTTTGTTATCGTTGACGAGAACTCTGCTTCTCCAGGAGGAATACTAATTTGTGCTGCAGTGATCGAGGACAATCTTGTTCCTACCCAAAATACCGAAGCCGAGGCGCTCGACAGGACACACCCTGGACTCCAACATGCAGAGCTGCCTGCCTCTCAACCCCAGGTGCGGCTCAACTCCAGCTCCAACCTCCCACCCAACCACAACCACCTCCTCTATACAACACGGATCTAGAGTGCACTGTCATGCATATGGACCTCTACAGGGGTAAATACCTGACCCCACAAGATTTCTTGGACGATATTAACAAGATCGTGGATTATGGACTCTGGGTTCAACACTGCCCTACCGTGCCGGAGTCTTTGCGGACGTTAAATGGCGTCACATTGGATGGATGGAGGAATTTCCAAATGCTGGGTAGTTTCGGACTGAACCGATGATGACTTTTCCTCATGCAGGGTTCGCGTTTTTCCTTCTTGACATATTCTGGTCGGGTAAGCTCCACTCGTGTTACTCCTGATCTCGTCGTCGCGCGCAATGATCAGCTGATGCGCTGGAACTGACGCCGAATCGTTGTTAGGTGTATAGGCGGTGTGGGCGCATTCATCCTAACTGGGCGAGTCTAGCTGCAAAAGAGCTCGGTACCGCCGATCATTTGTGTTTTACACTTATTATAGTGCGTGTCGTGGCGTCTTGAATAAGACGCGTCGGTGGCTGATCGGTGATCGGTAAAGATTGGCATGGTGTGCACTGGAGGCCCATCTGGGCGACGCTGCCTACGCAGTTTGCATTGTGCGTGCTTATCTCGGATCGCAGCCCGTATCTGATAACGTCGTCAGGTTGTTCTCCAATATATTGCATCCTCCTCTCAACGTTGCTGCGCTGGGTGAGTGACGGACTCACTGCTTTGTCGGCATTACCTCATGTCCTCTGCGCGGGTCGTATAGCTGTATCATTGGATGACGACGCCGATACGGATAAAGAATTCGTGGGTCACGGAATATCCAACCAAGTCGCTGCCGGATTTCTTGGTACCGTGTACGTCCTCGTTTAGCATACGCCATGACGGCACGCTGACGCATCGGTCGCAGTCCGAATTATTTAGTCTATGTCGACACATTCTTGTCAGTCCTTTCCCTTGCATTACCATGGACGTACTAAGCTTCTTTTGCAGATTTTATCGTATGGGGAGGGAATCGCGTCGTTGGATTTCTGCTCGCTGTCGCCACGTTTTTGCTCTTGATCGTCGGCACTTGGCCGATAGCATACATTCGTGAGTCCCTTTTCTACGACCTTTAATGGGTCTTGAATTGACGCGTGGCACACGTAGCTGTCATGGTTGTCGCCGCTCTGATTTTCGTTCTCGGTATCGATCTTGTGAAGGAGGCATTGTAGGACACGAAGCGTCGTGTGAGCAGGTAAGCACTGCGACGATCTATGTGTCTGGTTCTGACATGGCGTCTGGATAGGACGGAGTACGTCATGATCACCATGACTGTTTGGGACTCTGTTATTGGCGTTTTATTCGGGATCGTCGTCAGTTGTGAGTCCGAGCTTGTTTCCCTTGTGACTCGCCAATCCATGACATCTTTCAGGATTTTTCCTTGTCATTCAAAGAGCATCCGGTCGTGCTCCACGGGGGACATCACTATCTCCACCGTCCGGCGGCCCACCGAGCCTACATCCGAGTGGTGTCCAAGCAGACGCGCATAATTCAACTGCAAGGTTTCCTCTTTTTTGACACCATCGCGTACGTCGAGGACGACAACCCGACATTCTGTGCGCATCCTGTCCGCTTCGTCGTTGTCGATTTCTCTCTTGTGGCTGGGGTGGACCTCTCGGTTGCGGAAGTGTTCGTGAGAGTGCAACGGTTGTTGGCCGCCAAGGGCGTCGTGCTCGTATCTTGTGGCGTCTCGCGGCCAGAGGTATGCAAGGCGCTCGCGAGCGTGGGCGTACTGGAGCAGCCGTATGTGGAACTGTTTGAGACGTTGAACGATGCGATGGAATGTGAGTACTCGCGCAAGACAACGCCCCCGCTGCGTTGTTTGTTTGTCACCTGTCGTGCGATTTGAGAACATGTAGTGCTGACCATGTGTGAGTGACTGACAGGGACGGAGAATGCGTATCTGCGCGCGTGGTTTAGGGCACAGAAGACGGAGGGTATGGCCTTGGGTGAGTCGCACACGTTGCTCGTTGATTGATGGTGTCTCATGCGTCCTGCAGCGGTACTTCCGGGCCGTCAAAAACGGGATGTCGACTTTCACAAGACCTTGGTCGGATCGCCTCGAGGATCACAACTGAAAGTTGCGGGAGAGCGGATGATTCCGGGCGGTATGCCTTTTTTCCGTTTTCCGTTTCTGCCGTCGTGTTCTTCAGACAACTTTGCAGACGTGTCCAACGATCCTCTACAAACGCTCCTCACAGCGTTCGGATCCTTTGGCGCCCTCGACCACTCCTCCCTCTCAGCGCTCGCGCCCTACTTTGAGCGCGTCACCCTGACCGAGGGCACGGCCCTCTGGGAGCGCGACAACCCGCCCAACGGGCTGTACATCATCCAATCCGGCGTTCTCCGCGCGTCGTACAATTTCGCCGAACACACGCCCATCATCGAGGAGAGCATGGTCTCGGGGGGCGCTGGCGGGTGAGCTGTCCGAGCTTGACCCTCTATTCTAGCGAAACCGGGCGACAGTTGATTTCTACCTTTCGAATGTCGTCTCCGAAAGAAGCTAAGGAGTTCCCGTCAAAGCTTTCGTGTTCGGGGTGGGATTTGGCGCAGAAGAAAGGGCGTCTATTGACCGGTGAGTCGAGATAAGGCCACTGACTTGAAGCTTATCGACTTAATAATGATTTAGGGTTTTCGGGGATGAATGAGGTCGATATCTATTGCCACTGCACATCACTCAACGTGACTCCGATCACCAGCGAGGCACGAATGCAAAGGTTTCGTCGTATCTTTTACAGCCGGAGAATCAGCACTACGTGTGCATGACCCGCAATGACGGCGAACGACGAAGCACGAAACACTGCGCACACGTGACGGGCGCACGCAGCCTCTGTATTCGTCTCCGTTTGCACAGCGATTAGACCAATGCATCGTATACCTCGACGCTGCGCATACTGGTGGCCCAAAGTCACCAAGGATCGTCTGGTTCGAGGTGTGTGCCATTTGCACCTCTCATGCTGTGGACTCAAAATGTTGCTGGCTCGCAGGCTGCATGCGGATGCGGAAGCTTGGCCATGGTCATTCTATCATGTTCTTCGCACCTCTCGAAGTCGACAGGCGTATCCGTTCCGTGGCCAGGAAAGGCCCCAAGGATGTCGTCGACATGATGAATATTCTACGCTGGGCTACCCATGAGACGTGCGGTGACATCCAGCAGCGGGCACCTCATTGGGCTCAATAAGGGATGTACCACAGAGATCAATATGCTGTTTGGACCAGCTTCCGCACATGGGGAGAATTCTTGACGGACGTTTACCTGACGAACACCATCTCCGCAGCGTTGACGTATGTGTCTATGTCAGTTTTGTTTTTTCCCCCACTTCACCTTTCCCCCTCGTTCAAGGTAACTGATCATAGTCGGCTCTCGGTCGAGCAACTCGGACAATTGCGGGAATCCTCTCATCCAGGCACTGGCGGACATGCTTGACACGCTTCTCGAAGATAAAGTGGTGGGCTTCGGAAGCACACTGATGAAGGTGACCATGTATGTACACTGTGCCAATGTGCATGATTGATCTTCCCCTTTCTCCCGAGCATAGCTCGCTTCGTCCAAAGACCACCTCACGTCAACAGTCTCCACCATCCAGACTCAGAATCAGTTAAAAAATAATTCTATTTGACTGTCATGTCAATATTATGTGTCATCATACTGTGCGGCTTAGACGGGGTAAGGGATTTGTGAACCCTCTTCTTGAGAATCCAGTTCATATCTCCGTTCATCCATTGACTCCACTAGACACGAATCTTCCCTCGGCTCCAAGCCGCTACCGCAGTGCTTGCAAGCGGAGTCTTTTGCAGTCAGAGTGTTCTGAGTGAGGACACCGAGATCTGACCCAGCTGCAATATC
>JBBPPM010000221.1:0-19118 GCA_038092015.1 Leccinum huronense
GTACACAAGATCACAAACTGTTTGCGAGTCAGGAAGGGAAACTCGCGAACCAAATCTGCAACATTCGGTACAATAACCGATAATCGAGGACCGCGCGGATACAACAATCCCAGATCGACCTGCTGGGAACAAATTCCCTCAAAATCAATAGCAAGACTGAGAACGACGAACCAATATCTGCCATGTAAATAACGTGCAGGGACCCAAGATGATTATTGTTAAAGATAATGGGAATCGATAAGAGGAGGTTAGCAACGGCTTCGAGAGGGGACTCGGATCGACAAGGGGGCGCAAGCATCGTGCGCAAGAAAATACTTACTAGAATAGCTCAAAAAACAAACACGGCAAAACATTTCCTAAAGTAGCGAAAAATTGCAGACAATTGCACCCTCCATAAACCTGGAACCCTAAAGGGTCCAGGAATATTACGCTCGCGCAGCCAGAGAAACATCCCCGGAAGTTTATCCTCCTAGTCTTGAAACTCCTTCCTTTCTCATGCGCAGTCGTAGGTGCCAGAATAACGTCCGATCATTCACCAGTTCTCGAATGGCATGCTCCACAACCGTTGGCATCGGTCAGGTTGCACAAACAAAAGGGCGACTCGCGGAGCGTGTCGACGTATGCAAGTAGTAAAACACCCGCCGGGTCATCACTTGTTTTCCCTGAACAATTGCACCGATGAAGTTAGCGGCCAATTTTTCTGTTTGCCTCCCTACCAGGTCACATTCCCTCTCGCAAACTATATAGAGAGAGGAGTCATCATGCCCCTGCAGAACTGACCCCATGGCGAGTGTCAACGTTATCGATTGTGAAGGTGAAGATGGGAGAGGTGTACTGTATAATGCAAAGTGAAGGGGTACGGGATACATAGGTGGTCAAGCCCTTCGTTCCATATTGACCAGGAAGTCTGATTATCTCGCAGGGCGAGCAACTGTTGGTCCTCAGTGACCACACACACTGGATTCCTACCTTCATTCTCAACACGACTTTGTGCTCTGGACTGGCCCATTCGATCACACTGCACACCGACCAACATTACACGATGAGACTATGATTCTTCTATACGATTGAACGACGCAAGTGGACGTCCATCCATCCGGGTCTGATCACCCTACCTCTTCCCTGCGATTTTTCTTCTCATCTGCGTCCTGAATCCGGAGGCGGCGAATCAAAGTTAGTGAATCGACTTACCGACCATCAAAGATGGGTGTTACACGTGTGTTTCGCCCGATGGGCGCTGAGCAGCGAGTGCCAGGTGGGACAGTGTTATGAGCTTCTGAGATTGTACAGGGTGGGCTGGTGAGTCTCTCATATCTATCCAGCCCAGTGCTGCATTACATTCTTTTTCCGAGATTTATGTGTACGTTTTCGTTTGCGTGCGATTATATGGAAAGTTCGTGGCCGTTCCATGGTCTCGTTGGTTCTGTTTACTGCTTCGCATGGAGCGCGGACTCGCGGATGGTTTTCAGCATCAGAAAAGACGGCATTGTTAGAGCACGTCTTGTCCATTCTCGTGCACGATTGTGCTCACATTCACATAACCGCATCGCTTTTGCTTCTACTCCGTTCTCGCTCATTCAGATGTGGGATCCCCAGGCACACAAACTCAAAAACGATCTTCTGGGACATATCAACGTAGTAGTACCTAGGTTAGTGAGGTAACCTCAGGAGTGTTACTGATCTCCAACGTCTTCTCGGTGGGGGTACGACCCAGCTTACACCCCGCGCAACCGTTGCGGTAAACCTGATACAACTCATCGTCCATCACGCGCTAGAGTGATCTCTGAGGAGGTGCCTGAAGCATCCCGTTTGGAACATTGACGTTCACAATTGTCCAGCGAATATCCTAACGTGAAAGTGGTTCTCTGTAGAGATGCTGGCGGTCTTGAAATATTCAAAGGTTATTACTAGCACGTCGAAGGCATCCAGCAGACGGTAATGGTCTAGGATCGTTCCCCCTCATGTTTACTTCTCTGTGCTCATCGGGCATTACAAACCAGACATGTTTTAGGGTGGCATGTAACATTACGAGTAGGAACCCAGAAACTATTGGTGTTAAAACTGGCGGCGGCAGTATTATACCCATCGAGCTATGCATGGGTCACACAACCTGCGTTTCGTGCGTAGGGTGCCGCCAGAATTGACCAAAAGGATGGTGGAACTTACCTCGGATAAACCCAAAGCCTCAAAGTCCCGCATACGCTATGAGTGTAATCCAGTAATAATTATATTTGGAGAACGGACATTCTTTCTTATGTCTTCCTACCTCAGGGTCTGCTTACGGGAGACCAGCTATGACCGCACACCATCTTACTTTTGGCGAAAATCCCTGATGTATCTATTAGATGATTCTAGGAAGGAAAGTAGGGTGGCCACGAGGATCACGTAAGTATCTGATTGATTGCTTTGACCTTTTCACGAGCCCGCAAACCCTTGGGTGCACCGGTGAATGTCCGACAAAGGAACAACTCTCCGCGTCGTGATGTGGCAAAACTGCGTCGGCATTTCCCGTGCAGGGGGCGCGTCACGGTACGCTCCAACAGAATTTAGAAATAACTTCACTCAACCCCATTTTGTTTTTATGAAAAGAGCAAGGAACCGCCCTGGGCCATTGAATGATTCCTCTCCTCCCAGACTCGGTTTTGCTGTTATGGTCCATGGCTTTTGGGGTTCAGCTGTAGCCTATCGCAATCATAGGTCCATACCGTGGGACGCCGCCATATCAAACATTGTATGTACTCTTCCGCAACTTGGCGCTGGGAATGCTTTGAAAAAGAAAGTTTGAAAGTTTTGGTAACGGTCCCGGCATGGAATCACCCCATATGATACGCAACAAACATATTTAAGCCACGTTACCGTGACCGTTTACCGCCAGTCTTGGTGGTGATTTGGATATAAGGTGTGGGGAACATTTCACTATTCGCACGCGCTTTCCTTTGACTGCGCACAACGTCAACACCTCGCTGTCCAGAGTCATAATGTCGTATGTTCCTGATACTGACCTGTGGCTCGAGAGATCCCGTCTCGACGGCATGCTGCTCTCGGGAGTGTCATACGGTGAGTGCTGTATTCGTCCGAGCCCGCCCATTGTTTAGGGCAGAGCCGAATGCCACTAGGCATCTTCTTTCTCTTGACCATCCGGGCAACGATTGCCCTAACTTGAACGAGCCACCATGGTTCAGTTCCCCATCATAGGTGGATGCTTCTTGGTTACGTCTGGATTACATTTGCCCTTGCAACAATCGGGTTTGCGGGGAATGCTCGGTATACAGAGATGATATGGATCAACCTGCGAGATGCTCCTGGTGGGCCAGCAGCGCTGATCCTTGATGAGTTGAAATACTGGATAAATGCTATGGCGACGACTAGGTAAGTCTCTTGTTTATTTACTGTGAGGGTTCTGTCATTGAATTGACGTGCTATAGTCACTATGTCATGGGATGGTTCATGCAAGCTTTGTTGGTTGGTATCCTCTTGTCTCCTTGGATTTTGTACGCTTCTTTCTCATAATGGGCATGACAGCTCCACCGCTGTTTCCTTCTTTGGGAATGTGAGAAAACCATCGTCGATACCCATGAGCGTGCTTTTTATAGCCATGGTTGGTGAGTACTCGTCTGGACCATTTCTTTCTTCGTTTCTTCGTATTGTAACCAATGCCATAGATCACATCTATGACCATTCTCGTTCTCGTGGAATCGAGCCGCGGCATCTTTTATGATATCAACTCACAACTTGCATATCTTTTCCTTCAGGTCGGACTGACCGTCGTCTACACATTGCTCGTCGCCGGTCGGCTCTTTACCGTTCGAAAGTATCTGCGAGATGCTCTTGGGAAGGACTTTGCCCGCCAGTATGAGATCGCCGCTATCACGGTCGTAGAGTCTGCTGCGCCCTACACCGCGCTCCTCGCCATCATCTTCATTGTTTCCTTCGCCCTCCACTCCGACGTTACTAACTTTGTTTTCTTGTCGGTCAGCCACGTGCAGGTGAGTTTGCACTGCGTAGCAGTTCTGCGGGTTCTTTCTGAGACTACCCACTTGCAAAGGGCGTCGCACGACTGCTAATCATCATGCGTTCTACGAAATGTGATACGTTCCGCGACAAGGATGTCCCCTCTGTTCCTGTCCGTACCCTTACGTGGTCTGCCAAGAACAACCCGCAGACAAAGGACACGATCCAGGAAGTCCGGAGATCCATCTGCTAGATTTGGATACTGTGCATGCGTTGTGCTTGAATTACCATCGCATAGCCATTGCCTAGCCACTAAGACACCATGGGAGGGTGGGAGCTGGGCAGGGAAACTTGTGATGAGCAAATGGGCTTGAAGATGCTAGCGGACCTTCGTGAATTGCATTTTGTCTATGCTCGGAGGTAACTTAGTTGTGTCCTGTTGCAGGATTGCCGGTACTCACTGAATGCTTTGAAAGAGAACAAGGAACCGAAAATGTTCTGCGGGGGCATGAAGACTCCTCTCTCTATATAGTTTGCGAGAGGGAATGTGACCTGGTAGGGAGGCAAACAGAAAAATTGGCCGCTAACTTCATCGGTGCAATTGTTCAGGGAAAACAAGTGATGACCCGGGTGTTTTACTACTTGCATACGTCGACACGCTCCGCGAGTCGCCCTTTTGTTTGTGCAACCTGACCGATGCCAACGGTTGTGGAGCATGCCATTCGAGAACTGGTGAATGATCGGACGTTATTCTGGCACCTACGACTGCGCATGAGAAAGGAAGGAGTTTCAAGACTAGGAGGATAAACTTCCGGGATGTTTCTCTGGCTGCGCGAGCGTAATATGTTTCCTCGGACTCAGAGTCAAAGACCTGATCAAAGGTTATTTCCACAAATAGGATGTAACTTTTTTCATGAATGCTCACGATAACGGCCCACTCTCAGCTTCCATAGAGTCTGAGGCCGAGATACCTGAGTTCCGTCGTGCCTTGGTGGATCGTGTTTTTCTGCGACAGTCTGTCGGACTCCGGGCGAAAACGCCAAAGCCGCTCGAAAAGAAATCCAAAGCACCTTTCCTTTTTCAGCGAGCACAGTTGTTCGTTTCCTCGGCGAGACGCTGTCGATGAGATGCGGAAGTTCGGAATCAGAAACGTCCCGTTGCAAAAGTCGGCTACTATCACTTTCATCGTTGTTGGGAAACGGTCACTTTATTGAGGTGTTTCCGAGGCACCCGAACGTATTATGCTTGTCTTTTCAAGCACAACGTCCGGTTCTTCCCCACCAAAGACCTAGGAGTCGCGGTGAGTTGTCTGGTGTTTGTCCGACGGGATTGAAACCCAGGCCACTTGAAGCAGCCCTTCGCAGTCGAGACGCCGAATTGCCCAGCAGGCCTCATTGCTGACCAAGGTATTGGAACGGCTACTATCTTCAGGAACTGAGTGGCTTTTTCACTGCAGTGTAATGATGTCATTCCATCGACCGCTTTCCAGCGGGCTGGCCCTCTCTCATCACATCGTCGTCCTGGACGAGAACTTCCCCAACAACATTAAACGGTGAGCCAAGCGAGACGAGCTGAACTCTGCGGGATTTTTCATTCGTATCAATTGTGTCATTCGTATGTATGCTGGGGCGACGCGATCTGTCTCCATCCCCGCCTCGGTCTAAACGAGTCATCTTTCGGCCTAATTTACTCTGACCGTATAGATGCTGATGTAGGTCCGCGAGTGGCTACTCACCCGTCGATCTCGAGACCCCTGAACTCACGATGGATGCGCACTTCTGCGTCGGTCGCTTCCGGCGGAACTAACTACAATATTCAAGCTTGGAAAGCGGCCTTCCAGGACTCCAGAAGGTACACAGGAACATGACGAAGATGATTTACATATGATCTATTCTGACTTACTTAATTACTTACTTATAAACATCATCGATGCATCTGAGGTCCACTGCACCTTCTCACCGGGCATAACCGGTCGTCGGTGTTTAAATAAAACACTGCCCGCAGAATTGATCGTCGCACGCACTGGCAAGTCGCACGTCGCCAGCCTCGGCCCCCAGGGCCCCAGCTCCCATTCTCCCCGCCGTCAAAACAATGGGATCCATGTACGCTGCTCATCTCACCCGAGGATCTCGTCCGCTTCCTCCCATTCCGCAAACTCGTAACCCCAAAGACTCCTTTTACGCGTCGACCCATTCTCCGTTGTCCCCGCTCACGTCTACCGTGCCCTCTATCCCAATAGCTTGATAACGCCGATATGAAAAACATCATGAAGCCGTCGGCTATGTTTATTTCTCCGCTTCTCAAGAACTCGTAATATCAGCAGGGGAGGATGGAAATATATATATATGGCGCGTATCTTGCTTGAATTTGGTGGAGAACACGGTAATCACCCACCGTATATGCGTTGGTATTCGGTTTCATTGTTTACCCACAGATCCAGGGAAGGCGGACCATATGCTCTGCACCATTCCACCTGACGTCCTCATAGCTCCCTCTTGCACCCCTTCCAACCACAGCACAACCACAGGATTCTGACACATCGTTGGTTGTATGTACTTTCCATCGAGGGTTATTAATCGAGTCGCTCACATTTCGCTCCAGATGTCTGCCAGTATTAACGTGCAATCGGTACCTCAAAGTTCGCATTCCACTCCATCCCCAGCACCTCCACGACCCTCTCAAGCATCATGCCTACAGTATGTCATCTCATCACACTGTAGCCTGGTTGTCTGACATGTCTGCTCGGTTCAAACGACTTTGTTAGCACTCAAGTTCCCCCGCCACCAGATCTCACAGAAGATCTAGTTAGAATCGGAAGTCAGTATTCAGCTGGAGGGGGCTTTGGTGACGTGTACAAGTGTTCGCTACATGATGGATCCACACAAAAACAGGTTGGGCATGTCGTTTCACTGCTGCTTGATCGGAATTGATTACTTTTCCAGGTTGCAGTGAAGGCTTTTCGATTCAAGTCTACGATGGAAGGAGACGATCGATCCCTCAAGGTATAGGCTATGCATGCAATGAGCAAAAACACTGTCTGAATAGCCTTGCAGATGCTCCGCAGAGAACTCGGCATTTGGAAGAGACTAAACCATATCAACGTCGTTCCCTTCCTTGGTATTGCGTATGGATTCGGGTTGGAGGTCTCCATGCCCTTGGTGTTGCTGTGGATGCCCAACGGATCTCTTCATGAATTCTTGGCAAAGCATGATGACCGTCTTGACGTAGTACAGCGACTCCGACTTGTGCGTTTACTTTATGTTGGTCATCTCTGCGTCGTCTAACTCTGTAATCTAGCTGCTGGATATTTCCAATGGCCCGAACTATCGTGGGTCTGAGCTAACACCTTCAAACATTTGTCAAATAACACACCGTAGTGCATTCTTGTGAAATCGTCCATGGTGACCTGAACAGCGTGAGTCACAAAAGCATCCGTGCCATTCTGATTCTCAACGTCTAGTTGATTTGGATATTCTTCCCTAACTGGGAATATATTCCCGAAGCACTGAACTATCTCCAGAGATCCACTGCACGTCCAGGAGCCTTGCGGTGGATTTCGCCCGAGCAGGTTGATCCGGAGAAGTCGTTAACCCCCACCACTAAGAGCGATATATACTCGTTTGGCTGTATTGCCATCCAGGCAAGTTTATTCGCACCGAAAGCAAGTCCTGTTCTCATATCTGCAGGTATTGTCCGGTAAACAACCGTGGTCGGAAGTTCGGGAAGACTTCGCTGTCGTTTTATGTTTGGCAAGGGGGCAAAGACCGGGGCGACCGGCATCTCGGGCGATAGATGACTTGCATTGGGATTCTATTCAATATTGCTGGTCACCGGAAGCAAACTTTCAAACAGAAAGAAATAGAGGAGCCTGAGGCAGACGGGCCGACTTATCGGAGTTTAAGTTTGACTCGAGGTGGTTGAATCAGTGCAACCAGCAAAGGTACCACATGAATTTCAGTTCCGTAATGAGGTATGGTCCGTCACGGTATGTATTTGGCTTTTGCATCGATTGATCTTCGGTAAGATCATCGAGTCCGTCTGTTAAACAGTTGTTTACTTTTCCTCCCAACGCAAGCCGTCAGCTTGATATTAATTGTACGGATCCATTTTACCCAATCTCGTTCAAGTTCCTTTACGCCGTCTTGTGCGGTCGTGCGGAGTGACTCTGGGGGGAACGTTCACTCTTCGGATTAAATGTTCTCTCAATTTGCTCGCTCTCAAGCATCGTCCTATAATCTACCGCCCTCGATTCCACTGCCGACCCTAGCCCAGTTGGGTGGACGGCCCGGTATGAGTACAAGATGTCCTGATTTGCTGAATTCAGAGATGAAGACGATCGATATCGTTTTCGCATCGCGAGCCAGCATTGCCGGACGAAGCGTACCCGATGAGATCGAGACTACCAGAACGGACAATATGTGACCGTCGACGTGCTGTTGCAACCGACGCAGGTGCGTTTTTTCCATACGGTCCTGTTTCGCCACCACTTATCACTTGCCGGCCTTACAGTGCAAAAAACAAACCCCTCGATGATGAGACGTCAGCAGGGTCGATCAAGGGTGTTTCGTTTGGGACGGTGTAGCTGGAAGTGTCGATTGACAAGCAGTGGGGTACCAGGCGATCGGACGATAGACCCATCGTCCAGTCGAGCACGACCGTCCCGTCCAGTCTCGACAGTGTCCCTCATCATCAACGCGCATCCCACTCCTCCCTTCCGACCTCCCCGTAACACCCTATCGCGCTTCTCGATGTCCTCGCCACTGCGACGACGCTACGGCACGAGCTCCCACCCCTTTCGAGCTCTTGTTCTGCATTGTCTTTCACGTCTTTGTTCTTGCACTTTGCGTCCTATCCCTCGTTTCTCTCTGGCACTGTGTTGTCAGGTTCTCTGTTTGCCGTTTGCTTTCTCTGGCCTATCATTTTTTACATTTCGCTCTTTACACTCGCTTGGCACGGACTCGGACGTCCAGGCAAATCTCTCTCGTCCGCTTGATGCGCGCGTTTGTGTCTCTCATTCCCTCCTCTCCCCGGCACACCGATTTCCGATTTTCCGCCCGCTCTCCACGGTCGTTCCCATGGACGAGTAATCTTTCGTACATTTGGCCGTGCACAGAGCCGTTCTTAGTCTCATGCCGCAATTCCGTCGGAGACGATCTGCAGGAACAGCTAGGCGGTCGCGATAGAAGTCATAAGCCGCCAAAAATACCGTGTGGAGTCAGCGTCAAGTTGGATTGTGACATGCGTATGCGTATAGGTCAATGTTCTGACCGTTGGAATAAGCACGTTGTATGTGAGTGAGTTGTCTCTTCAATGTTGCAGTGCGTTCGGTTGCTCGTTCTCATGCGATATCTCAGTACCACATGGCCAATGTGAGGTCAATGTTCAATATCAATATCCGCTTTGCGGCTCGCCTGTCATTAGCGAGAAATAGAAGTAGCGTAGACACCACCAGACGATGCCATGTTCCTGCAGGACAACAACCCTTCCAAACACCATTTTGAATGGTTTTGTCACTGAACAACTACGTTTCGAGGCTTACAGAGAATTGCAGACACTTCCTGCCATGTACAAGCTGTCAAAGCCTGAGTATGCAGTTAAAATTGGGACCGCACGGAAAGATCGACTCGATTCATACTCTAGACATTGCGTAGCGTCACAACAACGCGGTCGCGGTCATCAACCTCACCGTGACGATGATGAGTCACGTCCGACACCTTTTCCCTTTTTCCACACATTCACTATGTCTACTATACCAACTTCGCCACACATCGCGATGAGCTGCTCCAGCTCCCAAACTACATCGCGGACCAATTGGTACCTTCAACTGGCTAAAAGAAAACAGACCCAAGCAGAGCCAAGAAATTTGAAACCACCTCTGTGAAAAAGACACTTGATAGCCTTTCGTCGGGATCGTCGTAGGAACTGCCATCTCAGAAATGAAATTCGACGTTGACCCTCATGTTCCGAAACTACATTACTACAAGTCCATTACAAGACGCCCGACTGAGGACGACGAAGCTCGTCCATACGTGATCGTGAGCGACATTGGAAAGGGGAGCTTTGAAACCGTGTCAAAGGATACCACGAGGTGCGTATCACGCTGCCGTCTCTTTGGTTCGCCAGCTCAGAGCTATGTCGTTGCCTATCAGGAAACACATCAGTCAGTCGCCATCAAGTCCGTTCGCAGAGATATCCTCACAGCCAAGCTACTCGACAATCTGCAAAGCGAGATCGAAATACTCAAGTCATTGTCACATCGCCATGTCACGAAGCTTATCGACATTGTGGTATGAGTCAGTTCTATTCTGTCGAACGTTAGCAAAGTCGCTTGTATGCTAAGGAGGGCATCCCATCCCACTTGCCTGTCTTCTACTTGCCCGGAAGCGTTTTCTACTATTGTTCGGGGTTATCTGTTCTCCGTCTCGTGCTCACAGATACTCCCTTAGCGCGCAGAACGAAGCATATTCCTCGTCATGGAATATTGTGCAGGCGGTGACCTGACCAATTACATCAAGAAGTGTGGTCGCGGCGAGAGCCTTGAATACTCCCCAGCTCCAGGAGCTGCCTTGCAGTACTATCCCCATCCAAGATCTGGCGGCCTAGATGGGATAGTCGTGCGCAGCTTTCTGCGCCAGCTTGGTGCGTTTCTTTCTTCATTTCATTCGTACGACTAACAAATCTTTCAACAGCTCGAGCACTTGAATTTATACGCACTAAAAACCTTATTCATCGAGACGAAAGGGCATCCTATTGGGGTGCCAATCCTGAAGGTTGCTGATATTGGGTTCGCACGTTCCCTTCCCAACGCAATGTTGGCAGAAACTCTGTGGTTCACCGTAAGTTCGCATCCAACTCGGCAGTGGGTGCAGCACTGAGAGCTCAGATTCAGTTTGTACATGGCATTCGAAATTCTGCAATATGAAAAGTATAACGCAAAAACTGATCTTTGGAGTGTTGGTGCTGTATTGTTCGAGATGTGCGTAGGAAAACCACCATTTCGCGCGCAAAATCACGTCGAGCTTCTTAAAAAAATCGAACACTCCACAGGAAGTTCCCAGACGAGGATCTGTCGCGTGCGCATTCAAATCGGCCCTCTTCACACACTACGTCGACCAAACCGGAGGAACCACTGACCGTGCCTGCTGATATCAAAGACCTTATCCGTGCTCTTCTGTGGCGTCGACCAGTGGAACGCGCTACATGTGAAGAATTCTTAGAAAGTGACTCGGAAGCCCTTGCGAAAACGAAGTTTCCTCGTCCAGCCTCTGCACCTCCATTGCGTGCAAGCGCCATTACCTCCGTACCCAGTATGCAAACAGAAGACGAGGAGCCACCTGTTGATAGGATCCCAGAATATCCCCCCAGAGGTGCTCGATCTCAAGGTGATGATCCCACCCAGCAAATTTCATCTTCGCCGAAGGGAGGAGACATCGGTTGATCCAGTCGCCGTACCCATTCCTAGTCCATCTTCTCGAAGGTAGTGCATGAAGTTGTCCTGTATTTCATTGATTGACGTTGATCGATAGGGACAAGTTCATCTTCGCGGCGTGGGTAAGACACCCCCAGTCTCGCTCGAACCCCCTCAAATCCAAACTGACGCGGAATCTAAGATCCCTGAAAACGTCAAAGGACGGTCAGTACTAAAGCCATTATCCACCGAAGGTTTTTGGGGAATCAGAAGAGGATGGGATTATCCGAGAAGAATATGTGCTCGTCGGTGATGTGCGTGCGCTCAATCGCGTGTTGATGGCAGGTTCCTTCCCATACTGCCAATCCATGTAGATCGTTCATCAAATGATCCACAGAACTCAACACAGCCCGTCGTAAGATGTCTCGCGAGCATCGCCCTGTCGGATCTCCCCTTGCAGACGAAACATATTCTTCGGACCGTCCACCATCCTCATCCCGTTCGAATTCTCCTGTCACCGCCCCGATCCCCACGAATTACAACACCACGTTGCCTCCCCCACCACACCCTCTTGCACCTCCCCTTTTCCTCCTCCCCTACACGAATGGCTCCAACGCGCCCAGCTGCGCCCTATCGCTTGCATCAAACAAGCTATTCGGGGTGTCGACACTCAAATCACCCATTTCCCCAGGCTTTGGTTACTACCACACTCCATCTTCACCGTGCCGACCGCAAATTTTATGAGAACACCCACAGGTGAAAATGTGGACAGTGATGGCGTCCTTCTGTCTCGCGATCCAATGGAGGATGAGCTGCCGGCTGCATTGGAGGAGTTGGCGCAGAAAACGGACCTGTTAACTCACTGGGCGGATGATATTTATGAGGCCGTCAAGGCATCTCCGTAGAGTCAGTTCTCCTTGATCACCTCGTTGTTCGTCGTGACTGACGTGTATGTGTGGTCTTACGCGTAGAGCCGCGTCCTGATCCCACCAAGTTTTCTCATCGAGAAGGTGAAGCTGAAAAGCAGGCGCAACGACGGCGGAAAGTTGAATGGGAATCGACAAACTACGAAACTATCAAGAACATTTGCGTATGCGATATCCTGATGGGGATTTCGTGGTCGGCGTGGGCTTTGACGACGGTAAATGGATTTTTCTATTTGTGTTTACGTTCAACGCATACAACGTTTGACATGTTCTAGCTGGTTAGCTCTTGCGTGATTCAAGGAGCAATTGCGTTGCTCACGCTGTCCCCGGCACACCGATTTCCGATTTTCCGCCCATTCTCCACGGTCGTTCCCATGGACGAGTAATTTCTCGTACTTTTGGCCGTGCACAGAGCCGTTCTTAGTCTCATGCCGCAATTCCGTCGGAGACGATCTGCAGGAACACCTAGGCGATCGCGATAGAAATCATAACCCGCCAAACACACCGTGCGGAGTCAGCGTCAAGTTGGACTGTGATATGCGTATGCATGGACAAAGTTCGTAGCTCATGCTTTTTGCCAGTGGCAAGTGCTGAATGAGAAGTTATAGCCCCATTAAGATTGCGAAATGGTCGCACATCGGCCCGCAGAAGTAACAAGAACATTACATAATCACTGCAAGGTAAGGACCCCGACTACCGCAGGCCTTCCCGAGCGGGTGGGAGGTGGATTCGATCTCCGCTAGTGACTGCCCATGTTACGTAAGTGGAAGTCTTTGAGTTTCAGAAAAATGTCCGAAACGTACGTGACTGGTGACAACGCGGCTCGGTGAGGACTCCATTGAGGGCCTGAGGAGAGCACGACGCGCCGCGTTCGTATATGCTACAAGGTGCAATCGGGTCAGTAACTTAGTAAACAATCTCAATAATTACTAAGTGGACCATGCAAGACGTAATAGATCACTCCCGGATGCTATAGAGCGTCTTCTAGTCGCTTAGAGCCTGGTGCGGCAGGCAGCTGGTTCGTCCTTACTGGAGGACGCCGTGATTCCCAGTTTGCTGGCCAGCGCGCATATTGTGTCGATTGCCAATTTGTTGATTGTTGCAGACTAGTCACAGTGTACTCAGATGATAGATCAAGCAGGAAACGACCGTACGCGTATAAACTAACTTCGGTTAGCAGATCTGGGTTCGTAACGGTAAAGTTTGAGTCGCTTTATAAATAACATCTGCCATCCTCTCCGCAGCTCCGCTCCAACCGTCCAGGGTTTCTTCACGATCCAAACCATCCTCCTAGCAAATCGAACGCCGTCGATGTCGGTCCCAAGACCGGTGGCTTGTCTGAATATCTCACCGACTTTCAGCACCACTTTGGAGGACATGAGACGCGAGGATGATCTGTCTGCGCCGATGATCACCGATAAAGAATCGGCATTGTTTGCTACTTATCAACATTCGTCCGGTGACACTGACACTGACATGATGCCGTCCCCTCTATCCGACTCGGAACTTGCCCAAATCATCAATCTCGAAGGTGCCTCTTGGGCCGTCGACCTTCGCGGTGTTTCATACAGGTCTCGTTTATCGCCCACTCGCACTTCCCCTCCACAGGTCGTCCCCTCCGCTCAGGCTCTCCAAAATTTCGACTCAATCCTGGGGGTACCACCCATCTACCATAAACTCAGTGATGCCGGCGCCCCCTTCTGGGCCTCGGTCGTGCTCGACCTCCGAAAGTGCCTTTGGGCACGGATGTCGCAGAAACTCATCGGGCGCGAGCCCACGAAGACGTTGT
Source organism: Leccinum huronense (assembly GCA_038092015.1). Taxonomy (NCBI): domain Eukaryota; kingdom Fungi; phylum Basidiomycota; class Agaricomycetes; order Boletales; family Boletaceae; genus Leccinum; species Leccinum huronense. Next base: position 14,075 of record JBBPPM010000221.1, read on the forward strand.
TCCATGAGGTCAACAGCGAAGCCATCACCAGGCAAACTTCGACTTGGGACCCAGGTAAGTGCACAAAATTTTGTGACACGCCCTCGAACTGATTTTTTCTAGTGAAGGTTAACCTCGACATACCAAGGATCGCGAATGTTGAAACGTCGAGGGATAATATGATAGAAGGCGCTTTTCAGACGAAGGAACTGCTTCACATCGTCAAAGAGGATGTAACCACTTCGCCGGGGGACATCAAGTTCATACTTGCGATCATGCTCGCGGTCCGTACTTTCCTCTCAAAGATTGCTCATTCTAACATTGTTCTCGCAGTTCACGGCGGAATGGGTTCGTTACCGAACCCACTGCTACCGAAAGGCGGCGCTCGTCGTCCTCCCGCATGCCGTTCGAGACTACTCTGGCCTTCTCCCCCAACCTGAAGACTTTACACCGGCGTTCCGTTCGAAGCTTAAGAACCTCATTAATGACCATTCTTGGGGATGGGCATTACTTCATGAACACCCCACTGTTCTGCCTTCGTTGGACACGTCGGTTTCGGGACGCCGATTCTCGTGGTTCGGCAATCACGTACTCCGAGAAGTCGTTCATCGGGCCTTGTACGACCCTGCCTATACAGGCTGGTTTGGATTTTTAGAAGACGTGATGAAAGGTGATGGCCGGCGCGTCTGGGCTCCCTTGTTATCTGCTTCACCTCGGCAAGTAGCTCAGGTTTTGGGTTGGGTCAGTCTTATTCTCTCGCTGAACGATCCGTTTCTGATTTTATCTTACCCATCGGGATTCGGATGTAGATCGAAGAAGTTCTCAACTTCCATCTCGTGCAAGCAGACAAGGCTTCAGGTCCATTTACTACGTACGCGCAAGTGCCGGACCACTTGGGTGCCTGCGATTCCGTTATCAAAAGGACCAATCGCCACGTGAAATTCCTTGCGGCTTTGGGCGGTGAAACCCCTGAATCAGATAGCCCGTTCCCTCGGATAGAGGCTATTCCGATGGAGATGCCGATTTGCTTGTCGGCGTACGAGGAATTCGTCAAGCGTCCTGCTTATCTCCCTTACGCATTGAATCTTTGATACATCTTCCTCAGCACCCTCGGTGCGCACAACAAAGGTTCGTTGTAAAACTTCATACCTCTGCGCCATGTTATCTCTCAACACACACCTGTTCCGCAGCGAAAGCTCGAAGATGTATAAGCTGTTTCATGCTTTCTAAGTACCTGTACATATATAGTGATATGTTTGGTGTAACTGGTGACCGAGGTCCTTTGCTTGTCATTCCCGGCTGAGTCAGTTCCGAAACTCCGCATTCTGTAATCTTCCCGACATAATAAAGACCCGAAGCACCGCAATTGATTTCTCTAGTTCCTTCAAGAGAACAATCATGCTGGAAGACACAACAACACTCCACTGCCAGTCTGAATGTGGTGTATTCGTCGTGCTTCCCGAGCAAGGGCTTTTGCAAATACCCTCGCTCCTACCTCTGGTTGTTAGCAAGCAACCAGGGAGCCTACCTGGGAGCCTACCTGAGGTTGGCCATCCCACTTCACCCCCCTTTTCATGCCTTTCTAGTTCCCCGGCATCTACTTTATCCACTTCGCTAGGAGGTGGAAGTCCTGAACATCAGGAACTCGATGAGTCTTATGCTGACATCGAGCACTCATATGAAACGAATGTTAGTCCAGTTAAAGCCCGTATTCTTTCTTCAATATTGCTAATACATGGTGGTAGCTTAATATACCCGGTATCTTCATCCGAGTCGCGCGAGGAGAAGATCAAAGCATGGTTTGACGCCATCCTGGAAAAGCGCCGCCTTGTTCTCCAGATGCTGCGGATGCAGAAAGTCATTGAGGAGGTGGAAGATGAAGCCGCGAAGTATTTAACGAGAGACACCATCGATCAGATACATCAGGAACATTACAATCTCCCCGGTAATCATACACGTGAGGGGACGTTCATATCTGCGATTTCCGCTCTAAAGGTGACGAGCTAAGGAATGTGACAGTGAGTTCGAAAGGTCTCTTTCGATGACACGATTTTTGAAAAGAAACATGTTCAGGTACATGTTTATGTGTTTGTACTGCCTTGAAATCGTTGTCTGTATTGCGTTGGGACGATAAGTATTAGCATCGTAAGATGCCAGTGTTTGTACAACTACATATGTTGTAGTTCTCCCTGTCTCGGCCTGATTTTGGATGTTTTTTTAATCAAAAGACTTCATGATGCATCCTTCAAGCTTCAAAGCTGCGTGTGCTATTGTATGCATTACCAGGTTGATTTAAGTGGTGGATATTCACGCATCGACAAGGTTTCGCCGGGGATTGTGGGTAAATCACTGGGGAACTTTCTTTGCCTTTTCAAGTTTGTATTACTTAATTAACTTAGAAACTTACCGCGGTGACGCGGTCAACACCGTGACCGTACCAGCACACACAGCGACTCGTGGCCGACGCGACGAGTCGGGCATTTCCAAGTTATGAAGCATAGCTCACGACTCCGAGTCGCACCAATGCATATACTTATACGTACAGCAACTTTGGCATACCGCGAGCTTCGGCCGCGTACCACCACTGTGGGGTCGGAATTTGCAGGTATCCCGCCTAGCTCACACTACGTGCCGCCCACTCCGAAGTTCCTACACGATCACGGCACATTGATGTACAGACGCACTCCGACAACGACCATGCGGCACCACGACGACACAACGCGGACGCACAACGGGAAGACGACATGACATGACACGACATGTCGACGTCCGTCACTGTCACCTTCCCTTCCTCGCGCCCCTAGTAGCGTGCACGGCGTACTACACAACCGCGATTCAGACGATCGCAGTGTGGCGTGCCGGCGACACCACACACCGACGTTGTGACGATGACTCGGGACGACTCGCAACACACGACGACTGACGTGATGGCGTGCCCACAACGCGACAACGGCTGCAACGACACGACATCGACGACACAGCAACCACGATGCAACCACGACGTCGACATCGACGGATAAGACGAGGCCAACGCCAACGAGGTGAGTACCTCATCCTCGCCCTACTTCCCTCCTTCGCGCAACCACTCAAACGTCGACATGACGACGACTCGTGCCACAACGATGATGACGGCGACGCAACGGCACGACGACGAACGACCCAAAGTGGCACCGCGATGCGGCGACTTGCGCGACGGCATGCCATGACGCGACGTCGACGACACAACGACGAGACGAGGTCGACGAAGGTGAGTACACCTTGTCCTCGTCCTCACCGTCCCTACCTCCTCCCTCGCGCAACATCACACGTCGACGCGACGATTAACGACGGCAACGGCGACAATGACGACGATGACACCGTGACAATCGGCGACACGGGGCGTTACAACGGCAACGGCGAACCGCGATGACGAGACCACGGCGACACGACGAAGATGACGAAGATGGCGATGACGACGACATCGACGACGAACAGCGACACGGGGGGCATTGCAACGGCAACGATATCCGTGGCTCGGATACCGCAACGACAAGACGACGGCAGTAACACGACGGACGCGGCACGACGAACCAACGGCGGAACAATGACACGACGACGTGGCGTGCTGCGGCAGCACCATGCCACGACGACGTAACAATGACCACTGCGAAGTTCAAGTTGCCCTCATTGGCGTGAAGGAGCAACAACACAAACATCAGCAGCAGGTGTGAAGACGGGGTGCAAGCCAGAACGAGATGAGGTGAGGAGCCAGACAATGTGACTCGAGAGTGGTCTTGAAGCGAGCAAGACGACAAATCACGGTGTGGCAACACCCACGGCAGTGCCAAGAGAGCAGTGTGCCAGTAGTTCGAGAGACACAAGCAGGGTCTGGCAATTGTAAGGGAAATGGTTGGGTGAGGAGGGTGAACTTTACCATAACTTGAAAGTCCAACTTGAAACCAAATTTACTCTTTGACCCGAGCAGCCTGAGGGTACTTTCTGATCTTTCCTTAGGTGAATAACAATTTTCTTACAATCTTCTATGGGTGTTCAAATCAAATACTTGTATGTGCAGATTCGGATGAGATAAAATTGGCAAACTATGCAGATAGTTTAGTTAGGGACCAGGGTTGTCTGATGATCATCATCATGATAGTTAAAAATTGTGACAAGGTATGAACAGATAAAATAGCCAAAGTGGTGGCACTATGTCACATCACTGACATACCTTTGTCAACTGAAAGCAACTTAAAGGAAAGATGGACACACCTCTAACTTCAGTTCAATGATAGATCAACCTCTGATCAGAGGTTGCCATGTGGCAGCACTATGTCACATCACTGATATATCTTTGTCAACTGAAAGCAACTAGAAGGCAAGATGGTCACACCCCTGACTTCAGTTCAATTATAGATCAACCTCTGATCAGAGGTTGCCCAGTGGCAGCACTATGTCACATCACTGATATATCTTTGTCAACTGAAAGCAACTAGAAGGCAAGATGGTCACACCCCTGACTTCAGTTCAATGATAGATCAACCTCTGATCAGAGGTTGCCAAGTAGCAGCACTATGTCACATCACTGATATACCTTTGTCAACTGAAAGCAACTAGAAGGCAAGATGGTCACACCCCTGACTTCAGTTCAATGATAGATCAACCTCTGATCAGAGGGTGCCATGGCAGTCTAGGATTATCTAGACCTTGTCAAAGGTGAATATTTAATCTGGCCATTGATCAGTCTTATGTCTGCATGGGATGAGAACATCAAAACACTAACATAATGTCTGCTTATTGGTAACAAGTTACAAGTGAAGATAATTATTGGACTGGAGATGTCGTGATTATATAAATTGACCTTTTTAATCTGGAAATATCATTTCTTCACCATTCCCCTGATGATTGCTCCGTGTGCTACCGTGACAAGGAGAGGATGGCAGTGACTCGGAGCTGAGAGTGGGCGGGCGGAGCGCAAAGCGCACTGCGGCCCAGGACAGGAGCCCGAGTTGCCGGGTATGGTGAGCTGTGAGGGTGCCAGTGGGTGGGAACACCTCGCAGGTGCGTGTACCCAAAAATCGGGATCGCG
>JBBPPM010000222.1:0-19077 GCA_038092015.1 Leccinum huronense
AACGACGAACCAATATCTGCCATGTAAATAACGTGCAGGGACCCAAGATGATTATTGTTAAAGATAATGGGAATCGATAAGAGGAGGTTAGCAACGGCTTCCAGAGGGGATCGACAAGGGGGCGCAAGAGCGTGCGCAAGAAAATACTTCCTAGAATAGCTCCAAAAACAAACACGGCAAAACATTTCCTAAAGTAGCGAAAAATTGCAGACAATTGCACCCTCCATAAACCTGGAACCCTAAAGGGTCCAGGAATAGATGCGGAATCGTAAAACAGTTTTTCACGATTCCGCATATTTATGAAAACAGCTGTAAACACTGATCGAGTACATTATGAAGTACTTACAAACATAAATACGCTGTGCCAAAGAGCATCTTCAAAGTTTCCGATAGAGATGAACGACAACTCAGTGACACGTGAACGACAAGAGTTCAGGCATGTCGCGTCGAGCTGGTAGCGGTTCTTACTGTCATTCATGAAAATGCAAGTCCAAAAGCTCTGAACCATGTTCTCTGGATGGATATTGCTGCGGCATCGTATCTCGTCAGTTCCGGTTTCGTACATACTACAGTGGCGTACCATGAGCTCGGGTGATTCCGGCAGTCGGACTGGAACTGAAAATTCAGTGACGAGGTCACCACTATCAACAATGCCATCATCATTCCCAAGTTCAGCACCACATAAGTCCCGCTATTCTCTATCCGGTTCTCACTGTTCTGAGTCGGGTTCTGTATCCACGTCCTCGAGGTGCCAGTCACAGGTATTTCCACCGGATTTCTCAGGCCCATCACCAACCTCTAAAGTTTAAGCATATGCGGGAATTCAGGATTCAGAATCCGAGTCAGATTTTGACTACGACTACGCTTATCTACAACTAGAAGCAGCACGTGCCAAGAAAAAAGTACGGCAAGCCAAAAAACACCTGGTGGAATCCAAGTTAGAAGAGCATCGCGCGCTTATCAAGCTATACCAACGGAGGGCCCAACACGTGGAGAAGAAGCTCGTCGACGCTGACAACGGGATTGGCCAGATACGTGTCGCTATCAGACAGCAAGGATATGGTGATTGTGAGTGGTTAATGACTCAGTGCATTTATGCCATCTATATCACAGTCGATTCCCAGGTATGTAGTGGACTGTGGACTGTGCTAGTAGCTTTGTGAAACTCATATTCAATAAATCTCACCTATTCGAGTATTCTTCTATTTCTTTGTAGTACAAATGATGTTGTACCAACGTACTGCAATTTTAGCGGACCCATCGAACGGTCAATATTCAATGTCTGCGTGTTGTCGACATCAGCAAACCAACCTTTTTTCATGTGTGATCACACCAGGCATACCAGCTAAGCACAGATTGTCCAGCCCAGCCCAGATTATCACAGGTGTGACAGATGATGACATGTCACACATCTCAGATCATGCCAGGCATATCAGCTCACTCCACATTATCCAGCTCAGCACAGGTTGTAACCAATGCTTACATGTCACACAGGCAATCACAGCTAGTCCAGACATGACAGGAGAACAGATTTGAATTGAAGATCAGGCACTAATTTCTAAGAGCACGGCAGCAAAAATTTTAACCTCAAATTACTCATATATCCAAACATGGTTAATTTGTCAGAATAACAAACCGCAGCACGTGCAGAACATCCCGTGCCGCCTAGGGTCCATCGATGTCGCATCTATGTAGTTACCGTAATCCACGAAACAACAATACCAGACCCGTGCTACCTGGTATGCGAACGCCATGGTTTCGACAGAGCTCTCCGAGCTGTATAGACCACGCTTGCTCTCATACTGCTTCAATTTGGTTGAAGTAGTGTCCTCGCGATCCCTCGGCCGACTCGGAGACCGTCTCTTGCGCCGGACGCAAGTGCACGGAGGATGTCACTCTCCAGACGAGCAGTGATAAGGAAGCGTATGTGATGTAAAAAGTCCTTTACAACTTGTTCAGATTTGACTTGCAAAAGTTGCTCTCGCCCGGCTGGATCACTGCTTTCGTCAAGGGTGTCGATGACGATGATAAATGGCCCGATGGCATCAAGATTCTTGCTAGGTTCGATGATCAGCCGCTGGACTTGCTCAAAGGCCGATGTCGATGTCCGAAGTGCTCGTTCTTCTTTGACGACTCCCCAGAGTGCCTATTGGACTGGGCGTCACGATCGCATAGGTCGCGTGCGATATTGCTGAAGAGATTTTGGGGGTTCCATGATGCAACGTCGGCGGCCGAGAAGCAATACGAAGACCCTAACTGCTTCTGCTCGTCGTACAATGCAGCGACCGAGTGAATAACCGCAATCTTGCCCGATCCAGCAAGCCCAGTCAGAAGGCAAACGCGTGGAGCTTCGTCGTCCGTATTGTCGAGAACTTCACAAATGTCATGTAGGAGGGGCCTCGCGTGTCCCTGAAAGGCATCTCTTCTCCTGCGCATACCGAGCGCCGAACGCATATGGCATGTCGTCGAGGACGATGGACTCAGCTGTGTTCCACGCGCGTGAACATCTGATCGCAGCGTAGACTCGACCGACCTACCGGCAGGTTCTATTACATTCATCATGCGAACCATCAAGACGCCAGTTTGTACGGTAACCCCTTCCACGAATCCTGCTTTGAGTTCTTGAAAGTTTTTCTCGTAATCGTTGATCTTCGAGTCGATGTCAGAGAGCGTATATTTTGCTGTTCGGATCCCTGCGCAGGAAAATCAGGCGAGACAAGCATGGAACTAACGACAACGACTGACAAAAATTCTTGCGCTTCGTATAGCCGGCAATGAAGTATCCACACTCTGCCACCTGCCGAACCAAAAGCGTAATGGTCTTCATGTGCGTCTTGATCGCTTTCAACGGTTCAACGTCGTGGACGAACGCGAAGACGTCGCTCATCGTGCCAGCCAAACGAATGATCTGTTCGTCCCGATCTTTCTGCTTCAGGAGCACCTAGACGCAAAGTTTTCATCGATCAGCGTCGACCCGGATATTGAGAAAGACAAGAACCTTGTTCGCAGCTGATATGACGGATCAAGCCAGGGATGCGATCGGATGAATCTATGTGGCATTCAGAAAGTGGGCAGACCAAGATACGGAACGGCAAGCACCTCTGTAATACCGGCCACGATCTTGTTAAACAGCTCCATCTTCTCCAACAGATTATTCCAAGTGGTTGCGAATGTCTGTATCTGATTTGCAGCCTGTGAGCCAGCATCGACAGCGGAACCCAAGAGGCCGACAGCGGTGGGCGTGGAGGCGAGATCGGGAATCGTTTCGGTCGCCCTAGTGACGGCGTCTGTAGCCTGACGATCGTCCGCATTGACGGTTCTGAGCTGCTCAACGACCATGGCTAACTTGACGGTAAAGCCGCACAGCTCGCGTCAGTGAAACATGGTCTGCAAGCATAAAGCCTGCACACCTCCATCCTTCAATTTACCCAGCATCCCGCCGACGGTATCCTTCAGACATCCAACCAGCCGGCCCCGGTGCCTCCTGTATACGTTTACGAGTACGGCAGAACGTTCGTCGCCGTCACTGCAAATATTGAGCCCCACGGCGTAGAATGATAGACATAGACCCACAAAAACAATGTATTGTCCCAACGAGTGCGAGCTTTCATCTCCTTCGCTTTCTTCGTCAGGCATTTTCACGGTCCGAATCCCTGGATATACAGATCAGAAGCGACAAGATCGTGGGTTCGACGACAACTAACCGAAGTTGTTTTGCTTGGCGTATTCGGTGATAAAGAACGCGCACTCTGTCACTTGCTGTGACAGAAGCGTAATGGTCTTGATGTTCGCCTTGATAGCCTTCAAAGGTTCGGCGTCGTTGACGAAACTGAAGACGTCCGTCATGGTGGTCGCCAGGTGAATGATCTGCTCGTCGCGGTTCTTCTGGTCCACCAATACCTGAGTGTAACACGACGAGCGTTTAACCAACAGCGAAATGATAAAATAAAAGACGCACTTTGCTCGCAGCGGATATAACAGACCAAGCAACCGACGCGTACGGGTGAATCTGTCTCGCCATGAGATCATACCATACGGGTAGGTTCGATTGTGCTTTTTTCGGTCAAGTATTGTGTGGGTGGGCGACAGCCAATCGGAGCTCAAAAAAAGACCATAAAGCATAGGGACTCCGGTGTACTTCAAGGCGCGGGAGTTGTTGGTATTTGTTCACCGACTCTGTGGTCTTCGAAAATGCCACAGTTTGTCAGCGACGCGTCCTACGCGACGCGACTTGTTGATCGATCTCGGCAAAGCTCGTGTTTTAAACACCGCTTCAGCAAGTGCTGCCTACCAGATATGATCACTAAAAAATAACGTATGTACGTGCCATAAATTGACGAACGTGTTTTGTGTTTTGTGTAGTGTCGCACTGGGGGTAAAAGGGTAATGGGTATCGATATTCGAATCGGTTCTAATACAGTACTGAACATGTTCAATACATTTGATTCAGGATAAAAGTGACACTACTAGTACGCGTAGAAATACAGAACGTACTAGCACATAAACAACACGATCACAAAGTTCGTCGAATAGAAATATAGCTAGTCTAGCACGACGTCAATGTCCTTGGAACTTTCACCCGCTGGAGGTAACGATACTATAAGGCAGATCCTGAATCCGGACAATCAACGAATAGAAATATAGCTAGTCTAGCACGACGTCGATGTCCTTGGAACTTTCACCCGCTGGAGGTAACGATACTATAAGGCGAATCCTGAATCCGGACAATCAAATAACACACTTACTGGAACGATCTGCACAAGCGACTGGCAACTCAAAATCGCACAGTGCGTGTGCGGAGACGGCAAGGCCACTCTCGCGTATTAACAAACGGACGCGTCCAACGTGATGATTGGCAGCGTGCAAGTCATCTTTCACCTTCTGAAGTTGTAGGCAATTGTATTTGAGTGTTACGGCTGAGTGGCGAACAAGCTCGTTCGCCAATTTCGTTCGAAAATCGCAAACGTTGCGGTCCGTGCGAGCCATCTCTAACAGAAGGTACGCTTCAACACTGGTCCGAGGCGATGAGATGGGTTTGTCGGTTGCCGCGCCAGGAGGTATTCCAGTGCTCGGATCCTGGCGTTGCATCGTGAGCTTCACCCTCGATTCTCGATGAATTCTCTACCTACCTGTAGATCGACCGATGACTCCCAGTGTGTGAAGCAATCATCCGGGTTTGTGTCGAAGAAAGCCATCGAATTCCGGCTTGATATTGAGCTTGGCGAAAGTGGCATCACTTGAGCCCACTTGACATGCTCCGCCGCATTTTGAATGGGACTAGAAATCATAGGACAGGCCCGGGATGATGGGGCAAACCGTTGAGCGTGCAGAGCATGCACAGAGCGGGCCTGAGTCATATCGGTAAAATCCGAAGATTCAATTTAGGAATAAACTATACCACGTGCTCGATCTGGACATCCGACTCGACCGAATCAACGGACTCAACACCCGACCTGTCCCTGAACGCGGGCACTCCCCGCCGCGACGCCAAGCTACGCTCTCGCGACCTAGACCCAAATTTTTCCGGCCTCTAATCCTGTCATGTTCACGCGACCCGCAAAGGTCAGTGTCAAGAGAGTCAGGTGTCCTATGTGTGGAAAAAAGTTCCACACCGAGACAAATGTCCTTCAACACCTGAATCAGCCGAACGGATCCTGTGATTCGAGTCAACGGTTAGAAGACGGACGACTTGGAGGTAAGTAATGTGACCTTGTAATTCTTGTGCCCCTCCACAGCTTAACTGCTCTTCAGCTCGGTATAGCCTCGACCCGGAGCAACAGGATGGAGCCAACAATAACAATATGGACATCGATATGGACGAGCTTGGTCTTGGAGAAATACCTCTGTCCCCATCTCACCTGCCGGAGTCAAGGGAGCAAGGCCACGAATACGGTATTGACGACGCACCCGTGCCTATGCTTCCATTCGACGAACGTTTGTCTGAGGGCGATGATCGCGAGTTGGGTGACGGGGAGGAAGCGCCCTTCACAGAGTTTTTTGCAGGAGCGGGAAAGGCTTATTTAGGAGGGAAGACGTTCATGGATGTTTTCTGGGAAGATAAATATTCGGCAATGAGAACAGAAAACATTTTCTACCCGTTTGCCTCGCGCAACGACTGGCAATTCGCTTCTTGGCTCACAAGGTCGGGACTGAGTATGGCAGCTATAGATAGTCTCCTATCGCTCGAATTAGTAAGTCTCAGCATTGTCGACTGGTACGTACAGCAAACTAATTACAATCTTAGATCAAGAACCTTTCCATTTCTTTCCGGACAGCGCGACAATTACGTTCGAGAGTAGAACTGTTGCCTTCTGGACCTCGTTGGTTGTGCAAGAGAATGGATACGGAATTACCCACCAAAAAACCGGCTCTATTATTCTATCGCGATGCGATAGAGTGTCTTCAAGCGTTGCTTAGCCATCCGCTCTTCGAACCACACCTATCCTTCGTCCCAAGAAGGGTTTGGACTTCTGCCGCTCGGATCTGTCGCGTTTACGAAGATTGGTTGTCTGGAGACCACGCCTGGGATTTGCAGGTATGTGCCCTTCGTTCATTTGATTTTGACTCGCCGCTAAACGCAATGTCAGACCGAAATACCAGTAGACTCGACACTACTCGGGGTTATTCTGTCTTCTGATAAAACTAACATATCCGTCATGACGGGTAATCGCATGGCACACCCCGTCTTGATCAGCCTCGCGAATATCGACCCGGAAATCCGAAGTAAGACTTCATTGCATGCATATCTCCTGTTGGCGCTCCTCCCAATTCCCAAGATCATCCACAAGACCACTCGCGTGTGTAGTCTTGGCCAGGATCGACTGTTTCATGACTGCCTCGACTTGGTGACGAAACCGCTCAAGATTGCCGCTGCTGTGGGTGTAATGATGAACGATCCCGTCGGAAACCTCCGGTACTCCTTCCCTTTTCTTGCCTCGTATATTGCAGATACCCCCGAAGAGAGTCTGATTACTGCAACCAGCCACAAAACCTCACCCGTCACTGTAGCTACCTCCTCGCAGTTCGGAGACAATTTCCGCCATCCCTCACGTACTGCCGCGAAAATACTCGAGGACATCCGGAGCGTCTGTGTTCAGTGCGATCCAAACGACTATGCAGCTTTCTTGAAGGTCATCAAGAAGTACTACCTCAACGGTGTCGTCACTCCCTTTTGGATGGACTGGCCGCTGGCCGAGCCTGCTCATTTCATCACACCAGAACCTCTACATCACTTTTTCAAGTTCTCCTGGGATCACGACACTAACTGGTGCATCACTGCCGTAGGCGCCACGGAGATCGACTTCAGATTCTCTCTGTTGCAGACTGCCGTCGGGTATCGCGCCTTCGAGGACGGCATCTCCAAACTGAAGCAGGTCACTGGCAGAGACCATCGCTCCGTCCAACGCTACCTGGTCGGTATTATCGCAGGCGCCATGCCGCGCGCCTTCGTTACTGCCATTCGTGCGCTCGCTGATTTTAGATACCTCGCCCAAGCCCCCAAGTTCAGTGACGACACACTAAACGTGCTCTCTGCAGCTCTTCAAGAATTCCACACACACAAGAATGCGATTTCGAGGGCAGGAGCTCGCACAGGCAAGAGAGGGCCTATCGATAACTGGGAAATTCCCAAGTTGGAGCTCCTCCAGAGCGTCGTTACCAGTATACGCGCCGCGGGCCCCGTTATGCAGTGGTCCGCTGACGTGACCGAGCACGCGCACGTAACTGAGATCAAGACCCCTGCTCGCTCCGGAAACAACCAGAATTATTCGGCCCAGATCTCTCGCCATCTTGATCGCTCCGACAAGTGTTTCCGGTTTGACCTTGCCACGTATATTGAAACTCTCGTCGACGACCCTCCCGACCTAGACGACGACGACGAATCTCATGAAGGACACGACCCAGAGATAGAAACAGTTGTATTAGAGAACTACGGTAGTCCCACTCGTCGCGTGGTTGACTATTTCAGTATCGCCGAACGGTTTAGGAGCGGCGCTTCTCCGGATGCCCCCCGTCCACATAGGACATTTGCGACCACCACAACCGCATTTCACATTTGCGTCAAACCCTCGCATCGCTTGACCGTCGACGAAGCCGCGGAAGCTTACGGGTTATCTGACCTCCGGTCTGCACTTGCTGATTTTCTCTTCCGCACTGAACACAATCTCCCACATAACGCACCCACTGCTCGACGAAATGCGGAGTCTGCAGATCGAGTACCATTCGATAAACTTCAAATATGGGACAAGCTCCGCGTTCAACAAAAGCTGTTCCACGATCGCTCCGCCTCCGACTCTCCGCAAAGTTTGCGGATCATTCGTCCGTCCGCCAAACATCCCGAAGGAATTTTTGATAGCGTCGTTATCGGTTCCGACGAGCAATGCAACTGGCCAGATGGCGGCCTTGATGGTACGTAAAGCAGCCTACCGCTCGAGCGCAACCCTTTTTTATTTTTTTAATCAGGACTTGACATCGTACAGCTCCGTCTCCTATTCCGACCCATCCACCAAGAGTTCTTTGCGGCCTACGTACAACACTTCAATATTATGCCTCATTCATCTGCGCCAGACGGAATTGATCCTGGAACACGGATGCACGTCATCAAACGCGCTACTCGCTCAAACAACGAACGTATCGGATATATCATTCCACTTACAATGATCAAGTCCCCCGTCCACCTGATCCCTCGGTTCGGTAAAGAGGCGCATTCTCGGCTCACACAGCAGAATAGCTACGAATTAACAGATAGTTTTTGGGTGAATAAGTATTGGAACAAAGAGAGTTTCTACGCTCTCAACGTCCCACCGTCGAATTAGCTTTTGTACATAAACTTGAACGATGTACATAATCACACACGACGCCGGCCGCCCCAATATGACTGATCGATAATCGTTATCGATGATATAATCCCACACAAGCTCAACCTTCAACGTTTAAACACCCGACCATTCGACTCGATAATGGCCTCTGTTAGTACCGCAATCCCCAAAGCGTTGAAGGTGATGTTGGCGTTTCAAACTTAATTCTGCTTACTCATATTTAGCAGCCACTGGTTCACCATGCGACGCCACTGGCTCCAGTCAGAGTAAGCCCGACTTGTGACACCTTCCGTCACTCAACAATGCTGAAGACATAAATCAAAGATTCAGAGCATCCCACCTGTTCATAGACGACCGCAAGATTGGTTTCGAACTCAAATGGATCAACTTCTTCAAAACGACACCCGAGACGTTCGCTGGGAACTCGACGAACCGAGTAGCGAGAGATTCTTAAAAAATTTGTTTCCAGAGGACGTTATCCTCGTCAAAAGCCTCGAAGAGGGATCCTTCCAGGACTTTTCGTTGCAAACAATTCCAGCTCTCCTCGACCACCTCCGCAATCAGAAGCTTTATGGTCCGCTGGCGGATTCTCCGGAAAAGTGCGGGTGGCTATCTATGGCAGCTCCTTCGTCGACTTCAAGTGAGGACTATTTCGCCTCCTTCTTCAACAGTCTCTTGGAACAAGTTCAAACAAGTATCGGACACTTCATCCATCCTCGGTACGTCGGTACGATTCTTATCGCATGAGGCTTACTGGACGACGTTTCGCTTTCAGGTCTTGGGACTCATTCAATTCCGTTACACCACTCAAAGGGGCTTCCGCCAGTAGAAAGCCGGACTTGTTGCTATCCGCTGTTGGCTCTCCGAATGGCCGCGATGCGGATTGGAGAGATGTCATGGCCTTCGGTGAAGTGAAGTCGAAAAAAAGTACCAGAACACTCAAGTCGTCATACATCGACTGTGCTGGTAAGGCTGCGTTCATCTTATATGCGCAGGACGGCCGCCATGCTGTCCCGTGCATCCGAATGCTCGGGACACATATTTACTTCGACATCTTCGATCGTGGCGGCTCGATCTCTACGGCTGGGTTCGACATCCACGATCGTCCAGAGGTGTTCATTCGCATCTTACTTGGACTCGCCACGGGATCAAGACTTCGGCTTGGATTCGACTCTTCAATACACGTCGATTTGTTGGTACAACCTGGCGAAAACAAAGTGCGCAAACGCATGACAGTGATGATGGATGGGGCAAAGATCTCATTGGTGCTCGATCACCTGATCTTTATATCCGACGGCCTTCACGGTCGTGGCACAACCGTATGGCAGGCCTTCATGGAGTCGGATTTTGATCCGAAGGGGAAGGGGAAAGAGCGAGAGCGGAAAAGACCCCGGCCGGGAACAGCCTCGAAGAAAGAAGTGGTCGTAAAGGATTGCTGGGTCGATCCCTTACGCCAGTACACCGAGGGGATGATCCTCGACATACTCCACAAGGCCGGTGTAAAGGGCATCCCCAAGCTCATATCCGAAGAACAAGTTATGACCAATCACCCATCACCATCCATTCGCACGATCGTAAACAACTCGACACATCTCTTGCGTTCGTTGGCTGGTTCGCGCGAGTCACCCATCGGTGATCATTCATATCACCTTCGAGTCCAATCACGTCTGATTACCGAGCCTGTGGGTTTCCTTATCACGAGTTTCTCGTGCTTAGCAGAACTCTTGGTGGCTTTCATCGACTACGTTAACAGTAAGTGTCCGATTACGCTATGGAGACTACAGGTTCACTAAATGGCGTTTGAACAGCGCATCACGAAGCCATCGAGAAGGCCGCCATACTCCATCGTGACACGAGTCTCCTCAATCTCCTTTTTGTCCGATCTGACCGCCCTTTTGACATAAAATCTCTACCATTCGATACAGCTGTGTCACTCCGCCAGAGGCTTGAAAGTTCGGGTTTCAGAAGGGGATTACTTGCCGACTGGGGATACGCAACGCTCAACGGTCAGGGAGTTCCAGAGCAAGATACCGATTCCGCGTTACCCGACACGCTGGATCCCACCCCCGTCGAAGATACCGAACTACCATTCCAGCCGACCTCGCCCGTTTCTCCGTCCAGCTCAGCTGCAATTCATATCGAGACGGTTCCAGCCGAAATTGGTCAGGGAGGTCCGGTCGTGGACGTACCCACAAGGGACCTCACTGCTCACCATAATATCAAATTAAAAATGGGGACCGATCGACCCAACCAGAACTACGAGCTGTCTGACAGCAACCCACTCCATCGAACGGTAAGTCATAAGTTCTTTCGCGGATGCTATCACTCTGCTAATTTACAGTAGGGTACCTGGTCGTGGATGGCTGCAGAGCTAATCATGGCAGGGCCTGGACAGCCTGTGACACACACGGCGTCACACGATTTGGAGTCCCTGTATTATGTTCTCATCGGTATCTGTGTATTGTTCCACGCTCCGTATACCCCAAAGTCCGACCGAGAGCTCGAAGGGTGTTTCGACAAATACTTTAACACGTACAGTCCGAGTCTTTTGAAGACCACCACGATCCAATCCATCCTCGGCTGGGAAGAAGATATCTGCGCTCACATCTCCCCGTATTTCAAGCCACTCATTCCTCTTCTCGAGTCCCTTCGCGAAATCCTAATCGTGCCTATAAGAAGGGCTGCGCTCCCATTCAAGCCGTCGCCAGAACGCCCTTATCGTGTCTCGCACTTGCAAGTCCTACAAGAGCTGGAGAAGGTCCTTGTTTCTCTTCCCGACGGGTGTTGGGAACCCAAATGCGATCCAAAGGATCAGGTCGTTGATCCGGTCGTCGAGTACTCTCTTCGGAGATCCACACGACTTGCTGCCATGGACGCAGGCAACCCTGCGACAAGTGCCAGAGACTGTACCGGCACTACGGACACCGACGAACTTACGACAACGGACTCTGAACCTGGACCAGCTCCGGTCTTGGAAGATGGCCATCTCGTCTACCCGCGCTTTCCTCGTCCGCCGAGCATCCGAGCACCTTCGGGCCCTGGCTTTGAGCATCAACGTCTCAGCACAAACGACGACGACGAATATATCGAAGACTCGGAGATGCCACCATCCAAACGCTCTCGCTCAACGTCAAGGACGGCGTATTCCAAGAGTCGACACCTGGCCCGTCGCCCACTGCCAGTCAAATTGCGCAACAAGACGACTAGTCACCTGAAGCAACGGTCTCGCAAGACCGAAGTATTGCAATTGCGGGTTCCGGCAAAAGGGGCAGGACCTGCTGTTCCGGCAGGCGAGAGCTCTTCTGCTTGTCCCCTCTCTGACGTCCCAGATGTTCTCCCTCCCCTGATGTACATACGCGCCCAGACTGAACCGATGCATCACGATACTTACTCGGACTCTGATGCAGAGCTCGAAGGGTTGAGATCGAGTAGTTTAACTCCTAATCCCTCATCCGAATCGGACTGACCGTACCATATCTTTTATTTCTATTTTTGCCCTTTCTATCACCGTTCTACTGTACTACGGCTCTGTTTTCGTAGTTAATTATTTCTGTAGCGACTTAGAACTTCTCTTACTTCTCTTGACGACTAAGGCGAAGTGATTACATAAGTAAATTAAACAATGTGCCATACCCGTCGTAACGTTTTAAGAGTCGTGACCCGCTTGAAGAGCGGAGTCCGTTCTTTCCTTTCCATTCACCATTAATATTGCCTCCTACGTCGATTCCGATGGCCAATCCAATGAAACGCAAGCCCGCTGGAAACCATGCAGAGCTAGAACCACAGCAGCAGATTTCGAAACGAGCCAGAAACCCTGAAGGTGGACATGAAGAACCTACCAGTTCGTTTATTTTACTCTCATTCGTTAACGCTCTCAGATACCACCGGTATTGCAGTGTCTTGCGAGCTAGATGATGCCGCTCCGAGACGGTCTTCTCGGACTAGAAGAGGGAACGGCGGGCAACTTAGTCAGCTGAGACGTATTGAGGAAATACAGACGACTAGACCCCTGCGCGTTTCACCCATGGACCTCGCTACTCAAGGCGATGCGGTCAACCCCATGGCTCCGGCAGCTCATGCTGTGGCCCCAAAGTCTAGTAGCATGCCAAAACCCGCGGTTAAGAATGCATACGTTCCTCGCAATCGACTTGAAGGTTCTGGGAACGTGCGCGATAACCCCAGACAGCAAGGATCAGTAACGTCGAACCTACGGCCGACTTTCTCACCGGCTCACGAAGGTTCACAGTTTGGTTTTCGTTTACCAAATGGTTCAGTGATCGGCCAGCCATCTGCTGCTTCAAGGACCCCAGTGCGAGGTACAGCGTCTATCCAATCATCGCGAAGTATTTCCACCGTACCGTCGCGCAGTGTCTCTACTACTGCGCAATCGATTCTTTCCACAGCACCCACGTCACGAACATCTGGTTCTGGTTCTCACTCCCACCTGCCATCCGCCGTCGTCAAAAGGAACCCCCCGACTCAGACTTCAATGACCTCTCAGGCTGGACGAGTCCACGTTCGAAATGGACAAGCAGGTATGATCCCGTCGCAATTATCTTTCCCGCCTAACGGGCGATTGACTTCTGCACACCAAGCCCCTTCCAGATCTCACAGTACTGTCTCTCGTCCATCGATTCCAAGTCAACGTTTGCAATCTCATACACCGTCTCCTATGTCCTCCTTCCACAGCGACGCAAGAGCTACGGAGTCCCAACCACCCATCCCATCAAATCGTTACTCTGATTCGCGCCCTCCTGCTGCAAGTCGTCGGATAGAGTCCTACTCTAAAGTCTTTGAAGAGAACGAAGGGTCTTACGATGGTCAGGATGGAGAAGAGGACCAGCAGTCTCGTCACTTACACGACGTTGTGGGGCTTGAGAACGACGGTGAGGAAGGAGAGCAGGGCTGGCAGACTCATCGTTTACAGGACCCTGCGGAGCTTCCGATCGACGAGGCCTCGCCAAATGAGGATGAGCGTTTAGCGGAGAGTTTTCTCCAGAGAGGTAAGTGTTGTAACTCGCTTATAACCCAATTGCTCACTATTCTATAGATCCCCCCGTCGAAGACCAAGACCTTCTTCCACAGCAGGACGGTATGTACTTTTGGTTAGCAAATCACCAGACTGATCCTTGTTAATTCAGATTACCCAGTCGAGGATGTAGTAGCCGAGCACCACCGCCGAAATCGTGGTCCTCGTCCACCGAGTACAGCTGATCTGGACGTGATACGTCGAAATGTTCTCCCCACGAATGACAGAACTACTCCAGACCCGGAGTTCGGTTCCCGGGAGGATAGCCCGGAGGAAGAGAATACTCCAGCCATGGCAACACCAGCGCCACAGTCAATACAGTCATCGAGGAGACGAGGGGGCCGAGGGCGAGTCCACGATGGACATGGCGATGACCCGTCGCAACTTAAGTATTATCCCCCGGTGGTGCGGGACATCCTAGAGCGCGCCAAGGCAATTTCGCGCTGTGATGCCGCATCCTTGAACGCGTATCCTTCTCGTGGGTGGTACGATACCAAGGGACCGGAGTATGTCGAAGAGGCAATCAGTGAGCGAGTCCGAAAAACCCTTTCCGTTCCTTCGGGTAGGGATTCAATATTTAACTACGTCGTCCTGCTAATGAATATACTTAGGTTGGTGGCCTGATAATACTGAACCCATCACGAAGTTGGTGCGTCTCCACAGATCTTCTGAACGTTAGTTCATGCTAACGAGGTTATCAGTTGTGGGAGGACCTCACGAGTTGGCGATCGGCGATAAAGAAGAAGGCCCGGATCTTCGTTAATGAACGCTACGAATGGGACCCAGAGAAACGATCATCGGTCAATACTGAAATTGCTTTACAGCTCCTCGGAAACGGAGGAACCTTTCACAGACACGGAGTGGATGAATATGTAGGTCGTATCTGTATGTAAGAACGGTTCTAACCATCCTGCTCAGGGCCACACAAACAATCTGGCTCACCCTGCGCTGCAGGGCCTCGTGCTCGATTTTTTCTATACCGGTCCCAACTCAGTCGGTGCTATGTTTCCAGAAGTTTTTCAACACGAAGTCCCGCGGCCGGCTGTCGCGCTTGCACTGACTGCGGTAACGTTTCTATTCTGAGTGTATTGTTCCGTTTCATTTATTTTATTTGCAGATGAAGGCTGTATTTGACGACATCGGTTATGGCGAGTCGGGCTTCAAGGCTCAAAAGTATCAAGACTATTATCTCTCTGCGCTTGCCTGCATGAGCAAGTGTGATACTGTTGCTCTTCACAAGGCGAAAACAAAGGCATTGAGGGTTGAGTGGGCTCGCATTGGGAGGTGAGTTTTGTCGCATTCAAGCTGCCCAAAATTTACATTTCGATTGAACAGTAATGCCAACAATGTGGATCTGACTACAGATCAGAACAGATTTGATGTCATTCTCGACTAGTGGGCCCCAATTTTGTGCATTGCCGGCTTTTCTGTGTGTCGCTGTTTTTGTGTCGCTTTTCTATGAATCGCTGTTTTTTGTGTCGCTGTTTTTTGTGTCGCTTATCTGCGTTATCGCTTACTTAGTACGGCTTACGGCTTGCTTCCATTATGTCAAACTTATTTTAGTATGTGATGTCAGGACTAGGCACAAATAATGACACGTGTCTTCCCCAATCTGCAGCGAGATCGAGATCTGCCAATGACTAATATCGTTTAGTCTGATACTTCTGTCAATATTACCCAGTTCATGACAGACCTACCAGCTACAGTTGTCTGTCCAGCTCTGGAGGTGATTCCTCCAGGAAATGGGTTGATACACAGGAATAGCCAGTTAGGAACCTTGCTGGATGAGCTGCAGTGCTGTACAGTGCTGCACAGGCCCACCCAGTGGAAGGTTGGTTTGCTGATGTAAGAAGCTTCCCAGATACAATAATGAATTGTTCCAGGCTAAGCAAGCCATACCAGTAGTTCAGCATTCATATGCTAAGAAAGAAACAAGAACATACTAGCAACATCATTGTCACTAGAGTTTCGAATGAGTACCTTAATAATTAAATGAGGTTCAGATAAAGAAGAACTTACACTAAATCAATCGATTCACGTTCAACAGTGGAAAGAAACTGTGATTCCATGTGGCCACCAATACCTGTTGTTTGACGAGTGGAATGACCCTGGAAAAGCGAGTTAGCAAAACCAGCAAACAGGAAGGCTGATCTACCAACAATGAAGATCTTCGAATGCGATGCCCTATCAACTTGGTATCAGTCAAAGGGTCCGTTTTTCGTATGAGGATTCCCGGGCCATACTCATCCAGATCAGCACGAAGCTCTTGAAATATCTGGCGGTGTTCCATATGCGCGGAGCTTTTATCATAGTCATCCTTTCCAGTCTTCGTGTAGTTCATTAATAGATGCTAACATCAAACGGAAACCAAAGAACCCACATATATCAGGCTATACTTGACTTCAGGAGCTCGATGCTTGAAAGTACATTGAAATAGCTCATCCTCGAGTTTGGGGTCCATCTCAACCCCAGCCACGATGCTGTATTTACTCAGACCTAGTGTGGAAGATTTGTTTGGCTGCTTCTTGGGGTCTGGAAAGTATTCTATGGTGAATCCTGAACCAATGGCACGGTCAGAAAAGAGTATCTTACAACTGCCAGTGAACAATACTCACGACGATGTTGAAGTTGAAGCGGTTCCAGAAACCTCACGTTCGAAGGGCTGACTGGCTCCATTTTAATAGGAGGTCTATTGTCTTTAATCTTCTCTATCCGAGTCACGGCGCTGATGCGGCCGATGGAAACTTCATTCAGAAAAACCTCAACATTCTTCAGATGGGTCATGAAAGTGATCGACGTCGCAAGAAATTGAAACAAATCATCTCTTTCCGGAATGTCGTTCTTGAGCGACATCTCGATTGTTGTGCCTTTGTCAGGTGTATGATGTTCGCTTAGGCGGTAGCACAACTAGCTTTAAATTGAGCACATAGTCGGTTGAAGTCAGTGACACCTTACTTGTCCAAGTTGTCCCGGTTGTCCGACCTCCCAGTGAAACTCCATCTTACGCCCTTCAATTCCATCCAGTGTCAAACACATACTGGCACTGGCAAGGACAAACAAGACGTACCTCCAGATAGTACTACAACAGGGATCCCAGGATGATCAGTAAGAGAAAATATAGCATAGAATCCTGAAATAATATATTATTTAGTCCTATATGCTGTGCGTATTCGACACACCAACACCAAATGCCCCAACCTTCCCTGAGTGGGGGTTACCGTCAGCTGTATGGATTAGGTTGAATGAAGAAATATATATACAGGGTCGACGAGAACTAGGTGACGCACCGATTACCATGAGTCGGTCCCAGTCTTCTTTTTTGAAGGGATGACCAGAGTTCTGAACGATGCATTTCGAGTTTGTGGTCTCCAGAAAAAAGTCAGGTAGATGCACACGTCACGCGTATACACGTCCACTCACACCAGATGCCGTCTCAAAACGAATGTCAACATTGTCAGATCCTGCATCATCAGAGTTTTGGAGGAGTTCTCGGAACACTGGCAGATGGAAATGAGCAGAAGCGACAGTGAAACTAACGATCAAATTTCAACGAAGCGAACGACAATGCCTACCAGAAAACTCGGACGAGTAGCGAGAGAGAATTTTGCGGATCAATGCACATTGGTTAACCTGGACTGGTCCCGACTCAGGTTTGATGATTTCGGGCTCCTAGAAGAGGTTGAAGACTCGAATGAAGGACTTTCGTCTAGCATCGATCCGACATACTCTTGCTTTTGGTTGATCGAGGGTCGTCATTCTTGCCGTTCAGAGTCTGTGACAGTGAGATGATTCGGATATGGGAAAAAGTGTCTCGAGTGAGATGGTACCGTTGCGTTCTGGGTGATGGTTCGCGATTTGCTGTGATGCGTCGTTTCACAGAAGGAATCCTTGTGACTCGAAAGTCGCAATAATAAGACTGTCGGGTATTCGATCGAGCGATCGATGGCTAGTTAGGGTCCCGGACACGACTCCGCCGGCAGTTCACACCGATTGACCTCGGAGGTTTCCGAGTCATATGGTATGTGACAGAAGCCCCCCTTCAGTGAGTGACCAACGTTGAAGCTGTGAAAGGATGACAATGAGGTATTATACGCGCATATTATGAGATCATATTGTGCGTGCACTACATTACATTATACTATCATTGAGTCGGAGTCTCCGACTCACTGTGCTTTCGTTTTTTCGATCGAATCCCTGCAAGGATATCCTGAGAAGTGATCAAGTCATGGCGGCTCCATGACCCGAGACACAGTAACTCTCGAGTTGTGCGGCCAGACAATCGGTTTCTTGCAACAGTTGTCGGCCTTGCGAAAAGACTCTTTCGACTGCAGTTGAGGTTGCTAAACCAGAGTGTCATGCTTTGCAAACAATAGGACTACTCACGAGGTACGCTAAAATAGTCCAAAGCCATGCGGTGAAGGTTTGGATTTTTGGATTTTTGGATTTTTGGATTTTTGGATTTTTGGATTTTTTCTCGTTCCACCATTTCAAGTTAAGAGGATCCTTGACAGACTCATTTGGTTACTTGAGATACTCGTCAAGTTCATCCGTCGAGGAGACGGGAGCAAGAGAGATGTTGGAAAAATCATCTACGTCCTGGAGTCGGGTTGAGGCGAGATCAGAACTTACCAGCAGACCCCTTCGCCTACTACTAGCATCCATGGTTTTCATAGTTGTCCTTCAATATTTGGGCAGTGGGAGGCGGTGGATGGGGAGAGTGTGAAGCACTCTCTGGCCTGGGTGTAAGGGTGGGTGGAAACAAGCCGAAATGGGAAAGGGAGGCGGACGTGGAGGGCGGTGCACTGAAACAGGCGAGGACGAGCACTGCGACAAGGCAACTCTGAAAGGAAGCGGTGCCTCTTAGACTATAGTTCGTGTACTGCCGGTGGTGGCATTGAACGAGAAGATTCTGACTGTCGACAATTATTATGTGGATTACACCCGGAGACAAAGAGCTGCCGTGACCTCGCTTACGTACACACATGGGCCAGCGGCGGCCGGAAGACACATGGCAAGTCTCTACGGCTCGACGAGTCACGATTCCAACCTCTGCTTTCCTCACTTCGATAAACAGTTCTACTCACTCTATAGGCGACACTCCAAATGAACACCCAGCAAGGCGTGTATGCAACATACCTGCGGCAGAATCTTGGGTACCCTCTGTGCTCTCCCAATCCAAGGAGCAGGCTTGAGAATGATGACATTGATGAGGGCCTTGGGATTGGGGATGTT
>JBBPPM010000223.1:0-18986 GCA_038092015.1 Leccinum huronense
CCACTTGCAGACAGAAGAAAATGAGAACCTGGGAGAACCCCTGGGATATCCGTATGGGCGGAGGCACCGGGAGCAAGAAGGTAAAAGTTATACACGTCACATCGAGTCGTCCACCGCATGGCCCTATGCATGCAATCCGAAAAGGCAGTGCCGGTGATTGCTTGCACTTTCCGTAACGATTGTTCCCTGCGCATGGTTGGAACTGTGTTGAGTCGACTTCCTTCCAGGATTACCGAGCATCAATTGGTGGTGATTAGGTCGGGATGTTGACGACGACAGTTGAGAGACATCACAGAAGCTGAGAGTGTGGCCCGAACAAGCGGATGCGCAGCGAGGTCTGGCGCACTGGCAGGGCATAAAGAAGAACCTGATTCCGACGACGAAATCCAGATCGTCGAGGGAAGAGTCCCGTCTTGGGTCCAGGGGTGCCCAGAGGGCTATGGTATAACCGTCTGCGCCGTGTATCTCCACACCGCGTATGCATTGATGTGCTCTTTGATCTCGTCCTCGGTCAACGCGACGGCCGACGCAGACACGTACGGTGAGGGCGGCTCCTGCCTCTCAAGGACGTCTGTATCTGCATAGATCGGAATCGCACTCGCCGCCAACGATCTGCAGCGCGACCCAGCGCCCAGAGCTTGATGAAAATGTACGACCCCCTGGCATGGATGGCGTCCGTGACCTAGATTATCTCAAGAATTGGATAAGACCGACAGATACATCAGAAATAGTAGGTCACATACCTTTTTCCAACCTTCAATTTGTTCGATTGATTGTTGCCGTGGCTTTCTTCGTCCCATCGTCAGTGAAAACAAGATCGATGAAGAGTCCTTTAGAGATCGGAGGTGTGCTGGGGGCGACGGAAACGACCGCCTTTGGACGAGGAGCGATAGGGTTTCGCCCTTATCGAGGATCCAGGTCGACGATAGGGTAGTACGGGCCAGTGGGAGTGGTCTTCCGGTGTAATCCGTTGGCGGGAAGGGAAAAGGAAAACAAGCTGCTCGCGCGATGCTATGAACGGCGTGCCACGAGCAGCGGCACGGCAGTTGGTCGGCAGAGTCCCAGATTCATCTAAAACCTACGCAGCGAGAAGCACGTCTGATTCCTTCACTCCAGTCGTCAGTGCAGCCAAGGCAGAGGAAAGACGGCCCGGGGTTGAACCAGGTTGTCGAACGATAACGTACAAGACTCTGATAAACTGTAGCATGGCAGAGACAGACGACCAACATACTGTTGCTTCAAACTGGTTCACTTTTCCTCCATCGACCGTACTGCATGGCACCATCATCAGTAAGGTCTAAGCGTCAAGCTGAAAAATAAATGGACCCGACGTACCCAGAACCAGGGAAGAACTCTGCATCTAATGCGACGTGACCATGACAGAACTGCCGTTC
Source organism: Leccinum huronense (assembly GCA_038092015.1). NCBI lineage: Eukaryota > Fungi > Basidiomycota > Agaricomycetes > Boletales > Boletaceae > Leccinum > Leccinum huronense. The sequence goes on from JBBPPM010000223.1 coordinate 1,395, forward strand.
AGACTCTCCGACCAGCAATTGTACGCATACTTGGGCAGCTTCGGCCTCTTCAGGTCTTGAACGTCATCGATCGGCATCGGGGGGGTGCGCAGTGCGCACAACCGTGTTGCCAGTGATAGTGGTACATAATTATGCAAGTATCAGGCACCGTGCGAAACGAAATGCAGCCACATGTCGTGGGTGCACTGCGAGAAGTGTCAAAGCAGCTAAACTTTGGCCTAGTCCGGCCGGACACTAATCAAACAACGAGTAGTTCACTCATTATCGATTATCCCCGACGTACATATATTTATACTACTAGTCATCTCGAGTCACAGGCTTTAAGAGGCATGTTCAGCCCCACCCTCCGCGCGGTAGCCTCTATTCTCTCGTCCGCCGTGAGGTCGATCAGCGGGTTGTATCTCTCCAGTAGCGACTGCACGGACAACTTCAAGTTGTCAGCTCGGAACCGACGACCACGACCCACGCATGTATGTAAACAACAATGAAACGAAACCGAGACCTGCGCGCGGGGAACCTGAGGAACCTCAGCGCAACCAACGGACAACGGCATCACTACTTGTCCTTCACCCTGCCCCTGCCAGGCTGCTTGCTCGACCACATCAACACCGACGTCATCGTGTTCGCTCACCTTCGGTTTCGGTTGGCCGACAGATGTGAGCTTGTCTGCACTAATGTCGTCGTCCTCGTCCGCCTTTTTGCCCGACTCGTCGTCGTCCTGTGGGGGGCCGCTTCAACGACTGCGACGAAACGAAGCAGAACACGTACATCAAACGCCTCCTCGAGATCAGGCACAGGTCCAGCCGCCAGTTTCTTCGACACATTTCCCAGATCCGCCGCTTTATGAAACAGTATAGGATGTTCCTTTGCATTGTACCTACATTCGTCGTACCGTGGTTAGCGCATCAGCAAACCGAGAAACGCATCAAAGGAGCGCACTGTTTCGTAAACGACGTCTTGGTCGGCGCTGGAATTTTCTTCAACACCATCTCGTCCTTGTTTTGGTCGACCCCTAGTTCGACGATCGTATCCCAGTCCTCGCGCGAGAGATAATGCGCTCAATGATCTCGTCGACCGCCGACTGAAGTTGTACAATTGTCAAATTCATGCAACAAGTTTGAAACCGATCAAGGAACCCACCGAACCCTCGTCTACCAACGGCTTCATGATCCAAGGGAATGACACATGAATATAGGACTGCCGTATCTCCGTCTTGTCGCCCGACACCTTGAGTCGCATGTGGATCTGCACCTCGCCGAGCTGATGAGCCAGCTTCCATTGTTTCGAGCCATCTTGAGATCGTTCGGCATTAGCAATGAAAAAGACTTTATGTTGGGCCAACGACGTCTCTAGGACCTTGTTCCAAACCCACCTGAACGAATGAGCAATCATGAGAGTACAGCTCCATCTTGTCTCTCTCGTCGTGCAAGAGAAGAGGTAAGGCCCAAGGATCTTGCTCGTGACGCCAAAAGGTGTCATGATGGTGGATTTCTCGTTCATCTTTGTTCTGCAACACATTTCAACCTAGAGCATCGCCAAAAACCACTGGGAATGCACAGCTCCTTACTTTCATCAAAGTCATGGTATCGCTAGATAGCCGCCAAGTCGAAAGCATATTCAACACTTGTCGAATGTCAGACTATACTCCGGTGATGAGCTGGTCTACGACGTTGGTCGGTATTTTCATCTTCCCCTTAAACAAGGCAATGTCAGATATGGCATCACCTCGAGCGAATACACAGAGACATACTTGTATAGGATGCTGGGAATACAGTAACGAATAGCACTCGCTTCAGGTCTAAATCCACGCATAAATCGGCGACAAGAGCAAGGCCGTTTTGTGCGACATACCTCCTAAACGGAAGATCAAACGCGTTGCTCTTGAGGGACTTCAATTTGAGAGCTCCAGAATCGTTGGCTATGCATATGATGACTGGAATCTAGACATCAATACGGCCCGGGGGGCGTGAGTCGGTGCTCTCTGGCCTTCATGACAGCACACACCTTTGTCTTCTTGATCAACGCGTTCAGAGTACCGACGCCTCCCCTGTCACCCGCGGATATGCCGTCGACCTCGTCCATGATGACGCAAATCTTGTCAATGATGGTGACACCGAGCGCATTCTCTGCCTGGGAACCCAAGTTTAGCTCCCCGTGCAACGACTACGAACACGACCGGAGGACGCGTACTTGGTTCACGCCCATCCAGCCATCCAACGGCGTATTATTGATATTCATCCCATTCTAGAGAGCAGGGAGATGACGCAACGACATGCTCCTCGAGTTCTACTAGGTACTCACCGCGACGAGTTTCTTGCTCCTCCGAGTCGTGTCGCTCGCATTGAGCGCGAGGAGCGTAAGCCCCTCGAGCTTCGCACACAAGCGAGCGCTCGTCGTCTTGCCGATGCCCGGAGGTCCAGATATGAGGACGGCACGAAAGACGTTCATCCAGTTCTTGCCAGGCTTCTTGAAGTCCAACTTTAAGCTCAATGGCCTGAATGACGCGCGGATCGAGCGGGGGCCGCAAGGATGAGGGACGGACGGTGGGAGGGAGAACAACAACGTACAAGTCATGTAGCCATTTCTGTAGCTTCTCTACGTGACCCTTGTTCCCGCAAAATCTCCTTCATCGCGTCGTCCACAGCTGCGACGTCGGATACGGTCTCGCGCGGATGCTGTGACTGTCGCATCAGACGCAAAGAGAGAGACGCAACGACGACACGACCGAAAACAAAAAGCGCACCTCCCGGCATCCCCAGACTGCCATTCCTATTCCCATCCCCATTTCCTTTCCCTTGCTGGAACCCGCGGCATCCCTCTCCCGCTGCTCGAGTGCCGTAGAAGCCTCCCTGATCGCATCCACCTCCGACTTCTCCATCTACTTCGACGTCTTGTCGTCGAGCTGCGTGCATCTTGATCGCGGCAAGCTGGGACGGGCCGGCGTTGTCACCGAGGATGGCGTAGGACGGCTTGGAGAACGGTGACGGTTAGATCATGACGCGTCTGCAGGAAGTTATGTATGTAGTATAGGATATTGCACGGGCGGAACTCACCCGCCATAGCATTTGGCGACGTCGATGGCCTGGTCGCGTGAAAAGGAGGAAATTGCGCCGGTGAAGACAGAGGAAAGTCTCCATCTTCTTCCACGTCTTGTCGTCGAGCTGCTTGGTTCTTGATCGCGGCGAGCTTAGACGGGCCGGCGTTGTCACCGAGGATGGCGTAGGACGGCTTGGAGGACGGTGACGGTTAGATCGTGACGCGTCTGCAGGAGGTTGTGTATGTAGTATAGGATATTGCACAAGCGGAATTCACTCGCCATAGCATTTGGCGACGTCGATGGCCTGGTCGCGTGAAAAGGAGGAAATCGCGCCGGTGAAGACAGAGGAAAGTCTCCATCTTCTTCCGTGTCTTGTGGTCGAGCTGCTTGGTTCTTGATCGCGGCGAGCTTGGACGGGCCGGCATTGTCACTGAGGACGACGTAGGACGTCTTGGAGGACGGTGACGCTTGGATCGTGACGCGTCTGTAGGAGGTTATGTGTTATAGGATATCACACAAGTGGGACATACCCACTATAGCGTTTGGCGAGGTCGATGGACTCGTCGGGTGAAAAGGAGGAAAGTTCGCGGGTGAAGACAGAGGAAAGTGTCCATCGTCTTCCACGTTTTGCCGTCGAACTGCGTGCTTCTTGATCGGGGCGAGCTTGGACGGGCCGGGGTTGTCACCGAGGGCGACGTAGGAAGGCTTGGAGGACGGTGACGCTTGGATCGTGACGCGTCTGTAGTCGGTTATATATATAGTATAGGATATTGCACGAGCGGGACTCACCCACCATAGCATCTGGGCGAGGTCGATGGCCTCGTCGCGTGCACCCCGGTCCACCAGGTCACACACACGTCTCAATGAGCGCGACGAACACATCCTTGTCCAACGTCCTCAGTCCGTTCTTGATCGCGGCGAGCTTCGAAGGACCGGCGTTGTCACCCAGGACGGCGTAGGACGTCTTGGAGCACGGTGACGGTTGGATCGCGACGTGTCTGTAGGAGGTTATATATGTAGTATAAGATATTGCACGAGCGGGACTCACCCACCATAGCGTTTGGTGAGGTCGATGGCCTCGCGAGTGAAAAGGAGGACAGTTCGCCGGTGAAGACAGAGGAAAGTCTCCATCATCTTCCACGTTTTGTCGTAGAGCTGCGTGCACCCCGGCACACCAGATCCCACACGCATCCCAGTGAGCGCGAGGAACACGACATTGTCCAGTGTCCTCAGTCCGTGCTTCTTGATCAAGGCGAGGTTGACGAACGGGGTTGTCACCAAGGACGGCATAGGACGTCTTGGAGGACGGTGACAGTTGCCTCTGTAGGAGGTTATTGTAGTGTAGGATATTGCACGAGCAGGACTCACCCACCATGGCGTTTGGCGAGGTCGATGGCCTCGTCGCGTGAAAAGGAGGAAAGTTCACCGGTGAAGACAGAGGAAAGTGTCCATCGTCTTCTGCGTCTTCTCGTCGAGCTGGTGCTTCTTAATCGGGGCGAGCTTCGACGGGCTGGCGTTGTCACCGAGGACGACGTAGGACGTCTTCAAGGACGGTGACGGTTAGATCGTGGCGCGTCTGCAGGAGGTTATGTATGTATATTGTATAGGATATTGCACCAGCGGGACTCACACACCATAGCATCTGTGGTTCTTGATCGCGGCAAGCTTGGACGGGCCGGGGTTGTCACCGAAAACGACGTAGGACGTCTTGGAGGACGGCGACGGTTGGATCGTGACACGTCTGTAGGAGGTTATGTAGTATAGGAGATTGCACGAGCGGGACTCACCCACCATAGCATTCGGCGAGGTCGATGGCTTCTTCGGGTGAAAAGGAGGAAATTTCGCCGGTGAGGACAGAGGAAAGTGTCCATCGTCTTCCACGCCTTGTCGTCAAGCTGCGTGCTTCTTGATCGGGACGAGCTTCGACGGGCCGAGGTTGTCACCGAGGACGGCGTGGACGGTGACGGTTGAATCGGGGCGCGTCTGTAGAAGGTTGTGTATATAGTTAGGGTCGAACGAGGGTACGGTCTACAGTACGAGTAGGTGCAGATAAGGGAGCGGGATAGTAGCGGTTTCGAGCCTGCGAAAGCTCTCGTCAGGGGGTTTCGCTACCCCTACCGCTGCCCATCCCGTCTAGGGTTCCAGCTACCAATCTTAAGCCCTATCGAGGGAGTTGGCCAAGTCACAGAGGCGCTAGTGGCCTGTGAGGGCACGACCCCGGATAGATTGGTTGCGATGTGGGTAAATAACGAGTGGTGAGGAGGGAATCTTCCTGCTCGTAGATGGCGGTGAAGGGGAAAGGAAGGTGGAGGGGATTCCCACAGGTCAATCGGGCAGGAGGGACCCTTTCGGAGTATCCACCGGCACTTATACGCCGTCATGCGGCACCCACAATGGTTCATACCAACGTGGGGTCCTCTCTCGCCATCACGAAGATTCGGCTGAGCGACATGGAATAGGATATTGCACGAGCGGGACTCACTCACCTTAGCGTTTGGCGAAGTCGATGGCTTCGTTGGGTGAAAAGGAGGAAAGTTCGCCGGTGAAGACGCAGGAAAGTGTCCATTGTGTTCCATGTCTTATCCTCAAGGTGCGTGCTTCTTGATCACGGCGAGTTTGGACCGTGACGGGCCAGCGTTGTTACCGAGGAGGGCGTAAGACGTCTTCGAGGACGGTGACGGTTGGATTGCGACGCGTCTGTAGGAGGTTATGTATGTAGTATAGGATATTGCACGAGCAGGACTCACCCACCTTGGCGTTTGGCTAGGTCGATGGCCTCGTCGCGTGCAAAGGACGAAAGTTCGACGGTGAAGACAGAGGAAAGTCTCCATTGTCTTCTACGTCTTCTCGTCGAGCTGGTGCTTCTTGATCGGGGCAAGCTTGGAGGGGCTGGGGTTGTCACCGAGGACGACGTAGGACGTCTTCGAGGACGGTGACGGTTTGATCGCGACGCGTCTGTAGGAAGTGATGTATATAGTATATAATATTGCAAGAGCGGGACTCACCCACCATAGCATTTGGCGAGCTCGATGACCTGGTCGCATGAAAAGGAGGAAAGTTCACCGCTGAAGACAGAGGAAAGTCTCCGTCATCTTCCACGTCTTGGCGTCGAGGTGCTTGCACCCCAGCACACCAGGTCCAACACACGACCTAGTGAGTGCGAGGAACTTTGATCGCGGCGAGGGTGGACGGGCCGGCGTTGTCACTGAGGACGGCCTATGACGTCTTGGAGGACGGTGATGGTTGCATCGTGACGCGTCAGTACGAGGTTATGTATATAGTATAGGATATTGCACCAGCGGGACTCACCTACCATAGCGTTTGGCTAGGTCGATGGCCTCGTCGCGCGCAAAGGAGGAAAGTTCGCTGGTGAAGACACAACGAAGTCTCGATCATCTTCCACGTCTTGTCTGCGTGCTTCTTGATCTCGGCGAGCTTGGAGGGGCCGGCGTTGTCACCGAGGACGACGTAGGACGCCTTGGAGCACGGTGACGGTTGGGTCGTGACGCGTCTGTAGCAAGTTATGTAGATAGTATAGGATATGCACAAGCGGGACTCACCCACCATAGCATTCGGCGAGGGCGATGGCCCCCCGGCGTGGAAAGGAGGACAGTTCGCCGGTGAAGACAGAGGAAATTCTTGCATCTTTTTACTCGTCTTGTCGTCGAGCTGCGTGCCACTTCTTGATCTCTGCGAACTTGGAGCGGCCGGCGTTGTCAACGAGGACCTGGGACGGATCGTGACGCTTCTGTAGGAGGTTATGTATATAGGATAGGATATTACACGAACGGGACTCGCCCAACATAGCGTTTGGCGAGGTCGATGGACTCGTCGAGTGAAAAGTAGGGCAATTCGCCGTTGAAGCAGAAGAAAGTAACTTCTTCCACGTCTTGTCGTCCACTTGCGTGCTGCTTGATCGCGGCGACCTTGGACGGGTCGGCGTTGTCACCGAGGACGGCGTAGGACGTCTTGGCAGACGCTGACGGTTGGATCGTGAAGTGTCTGTAGGAGGTTATGTAAGTAGTATAGGATATTGCACGGGCGGGACTCACCCACCATAGCGTTCGGCGAGGTCGATGGCCTCGTCGGGTGAAAAGAAGCAAATCCCGGCGATGAAGAAACAGGAAAGTCTGCATCTTTTTCGACGTCTTGTCGTCCAGCTGCGTGCTTCTTGATCGGGGCGAGCTTGGACGGGTCGGCGTTGTCACTGAAGGAGGCGTAGGATGTCTTCGAGGACGGTGACGGTTGAATCTTGACGCGTCTGGAGGAGGTGATGTACATAGTGTAGGATATTGCAAGAGCGGGACTCACCCACTATAGGGTTGAGCGAGGTCGATGGACTCGTCGAGTGAAAAGGAGGAAGGGTCGCCGGTGGAGACAGAGGAAAGTCTCCACCCTCCCCCACGTGTTGTCGTCGCGCTGCGTGCACCCCAGTCCACCAGGTCCCACACACGTCTCAATGAGCGCGACGAACACGTCCTTGTCCAACGTCCACAGTCCGTTCTTGATCGCGGCGAGCTTCGAAGGGCCAGCGTTGTCACCCAGGACGGCGTAGGACGTCTTGGAACACGGTGACGGTTGGATCGCGACGTGTCTGTAGGAGGTTATATATGTAGTATAGGATATTGCACGAGCGGGACTCACCCACCATAGCGTTTAGCGAGGTCGATGGCCTCGTCGAGTGAAAAGGAGGACAGTTCGCCGGTGAACACCGTGACAGAGGAAAGTCTCCATCGTCTTCCACGTTTTGTCGTCGAGCTGCGTGCACCCTGGCACACCAGATCCCACACGCGTCCCAGTGAGCGCGAGGAACACAACATTGCCCAGCGTCCTCAGTCCGTGCTTCTTGATCAAGGCGAGGTTGGACGAGCCGGGGTTGTCACCAAGGACGGCATAGGACGTCTTGGAGGACGGTGACGGTTGCGTCTGTAAGAGGTTATTGTAGTATAGGATATCGCACGCGCGGGACTCGCCCACTATAGCGTTTGGCGAGGTCGATGGCCTCGTCTGGTGAAAAGAAGTAAAGACCGGCGGTGAAGAAACAGGAAAGTCTGCATCTTTGTCGACGTCTTGTCGTCCAGCTGCGTGCTTCTTGATCGGGGCGAGCTTGGACGGGTCGGCGATGTCACCGAAGGAGGCGTAGGATTTCTTCGAGGACGGTGACGGTTGAATCTTGACGCGTCTGGAGGAGGTTATGTACATAGTGTAGGATATTGCACGAGCAGGACTCACCCACCATGGCGTTTGGCGAGGTCGATGGCCTCGTCGCGTGATAAGGAGGAAAGTTCACCGTTGAAAAGAGAGGAAAATGACCATCGTCTTCTGCGTCTTCTCGTCGAGCTGGTGCTTCTTAATCGGGGCGAGCTTCGACGGGCTGGCGTTGTCACCGAGGACGACGTAGGACGTCTTCAAGGACTCGGACGGTGACGGTTGGATCGTGGCGCGTCTGCAGGAGGTTATGTATATAGTATAGGATATTGCACCAGCGGGACTCGCACACCATAGCATCTGTGGTTCTTGATCGTGGCGAGCTTGGACGGGCCGGCGTTGTCACCGAGGACGACGTAGGACGTCTTGGAGGACGGCGACGGTTGGATCGTGACACTTCTGTAGGATGTTATGTAGTATAGGAGATTGCACGAGCGGGACTCACCCACCATAGCATTCGGCGAGGTCGATGGCTTCGTCGGGTGAAAAGGAGGAAAGTTCGCCGGCGACGACAGAGGAAAGTGTCCATCGTCTTCCACGCCTTGTCGTCAAGCTGCGTGCTTCTTGATCGGGACGAGCTTCGACGGGCCGGGGTTGTCACCGAAAGAGTCGAGCTTGGAGGGGCCGGCGCTGTTATCGAGGACGACGTAGGACGCCTCGGAGCACGGTGACGGTTGGGTCGTGACGCGCCTGTAGCAAGTTATGTAGACAGTATAGGATACGCACAAGCGGGACTCACCAACCATAGCATTCGGCGAGGGCGATGGCCTCCTGGCGTGAAAAGGAGGACAGTTCTTGCCGGTGAAGACAGAGGAAATTCTTGCATCTTTTACTCGTCTTGTCGTCGAGCTGCGTGCTTCTTGATCTCTGCGAGCTTGGAGCAGCCGGCGTTGTCAACGAGGACGTGGGACGGATCGTGACGCGTCTGTAAGAGGTTATGTATATAGTATAGGATATTGCACGAGCGGGACTCACCCACCATAGCATCTGGGCGAGGTCGATGGCCACGTCGCGTGAAAAGGAGGAAGGGTCGCCGGTGGAGACAGAGGAAAGTCTCCATCTTCTTCTACGTGTTGGCGTCGAGCTGCGTGAACCCCGGCCCACCATGTCCCACACACGTCCCAATGAGCGCGAGGAACATGTCCTTGTCCAACGTCTTCCGTCCGTGTTTCTTCATCGCGGCGAGCTTGGACGGGCCGGCGTTGTCACCCTTGGAACACTGTGACGGTTGGATCGTGACGCGTCCGCAGGAAGTTATATATGTAATATAGGATATTGCACCGGCGGGACTCACCCGCCATAGCGTTTGGCTAGGTCGATGGCCTCGAGGCGTGAAGAGGAGGAAAGTTCGACGGTGAAGACAAAGGAAAGTCTCTATGGTCTTCTACGTCTTGTCGTCGAGCTGGTGCTTCTTGATCGGGGCGAGCTTGGACGGGCTGGCGTTGTCACCGAGGGGGGCGTAGGACGTCTTCGAGGACGGTGACGGTTGCATCGTGACGCGTCAGTAGGAAGTTATGTAGATAGTATAGGATATTGCACGAGCGGGGCTCATCCACCGTAGCATTTGGCGTGATCGTTGGCCACGTTGAGTGAAAAGGTGGAAAGTTCGCCGGTGAAGACAGAGGAAAGTGTCCATCTTCTTCCACGCCTGGTGGTCGAGCTGCGTGCTTCCTGATCGCGGCGGGCTTGGACGGGCTAGCGGACGACGTCTTGGAGGTGGGTGACGGTTGGACCGTGACGCGTCTGGAGCAGGTTATGTATATAGCATGAGATACCACACGAGCGGGACTTACCCAACATAGCGTTGGGCGACGTCGATGGCCTCGTCGGGTGAAAAGAAGAGGTTATGTATGTAGTCTAAGATATTGCACGACCCGGATTCACCCACCATGCAGACACTCAGCAACGCGACTTCCCGTGCTTCCTCCGCAGGATACTTCTTGTTGTCGAGCAGCGTGCAGCCCGGCCCACCAGGTCACACGCACGTTCCAATGAGCGCGAGGAACACCTCCTCGTCCAACGTCCTCAGTCCGTTCTTCATCGCTACGAGATTGGACGGGCCTGCATTGTCACCGAGGATGGGGTAGGACGTCCCGGAGGACCGTGGCGGTTGGATCGTGATGTGTCTGTAGGAGGTTATGAATGTAGTATAGGGTATTGCACGCGTGGGACTCACCTACCATAGCGTTTGGCAGGGTCGATTGACTCGTCGAGTGAAAAGGAGGAAAGTTCGCCGCCGAAGACAGAGGAAAGTGTCTATTTTCTTCCACGTCTTGTCGTCGAGCTTGTGTTTCTTGATCGGGGCGAACTCGGACGGGCTGGCGTTGTCACCGAGGACGTCGTATGACGTCTCGGAGGACGGTTACGGTTGGATCGTGACACGTCTGAAGCAAGTTGTGTATAGTATAGGGTATTGGACAAGCGGCACTCACCCACTATACCGTTTGGCGAGGTCGATGGCCTCGTCGAGTGAAAATGAGGACAGTTCGCCGGTAAAGACAGAGGAAAGTCTCCATCTTCTTCTACGTGTTGTCGTCGAGCTGCGTGCACCCCGGCCCACCAGGTCCCACAAACGTCCTAATGAGCGCGAGGAAAACAGGTCCTTGTCCCGCGTCCTAAGTCTATGCTTCTTGGTCGGGGCGAGCTTCGATGGGCCGCCGTAGGACGGCTTGGAAGACGGTGACGGTTGGACCGTGACGCGTCTGCAGGAGGTGATGTATATAGTATAGGATATTGCACAAGCGGAACTCACCCACCACAGCATTTGGCGAAGTTGATGACCAGGTCGCGTAAAATGGAGGAGAGTTCGCCGGTGGAGACAGAGCAAAGTCTCCATCGTTTTCCACGTCTTGTCGTCGAGTTGGTGCTTCTTGATCGGGGCGAACTCGGACAGGCCGGTGTTGTCACCGAGGAAGACGTAGGACGTCTTCGAGGACGGTGACGGTTGAATCGTAACGCGTTATGTATGTAGTATAGGATATTGCACGCGCGGGACTCACGCACCACAGCATTTGGCGAGGTCGATGGCCTCGTCGCGTGCAAATGAGGAAAGTTCGCCGGTGAAGACAGAGCAACGTGTCCATCTTCTTCCACGTCTTGGCGTAGAGCTGCGTGCACCCCGGCCCTCCAGATCCCACACACGTCCAAGTGAGCGCGAAGAAAACAGGTCGTTGTCCAACGTCCTCAGTCCCTGCTTCTTGGTCCCGGTGAACTTTGACGAGCCGGGGTTGTTACCGAGGACGACATAGGACGTCTTGGAGAGCGGTGACGGTTGGATCGTGACGCGTCTGTAGGAGGTTATATATATAGTACAGAATATTGCACGAGCGGGACTCACCCACCATAACGTTTGGCGAGGTCAATGGCCTTGTCGCGTGACAAGGAGGAAAGTTCGCCGGTCACGACAGAGGAAAGTTTCCATCTTCTTGAACGTATTGTCGTCGAGCTTCGTGCTTCTTCATTGTGGCGAACTTGGAGGTGCCGGCGTTGTCAACGAGGACGACGTAGGACGTCTTGGAGAGCGGTGACGGTTGAATCGTGACGCGTCTGTAGGAGCTTATGTATGTAGTATAGGATATTTCACAAGCAGGACTCATCCACCATTGCCTTTCGCGAGGTCCATGGCCTGGTCGCGTGAGAAGGAGGAAAGTTTATCTCTGAAGACAGAGGAAAGTCTATGCAGACACTCGGGCGATTTTGGCTCACTGTTTTTGAATAGAGCGTGCTAGGACCAGCAGCTTTGGCCCGGGCGGCCTTTGCAGTTGCCAGGAAATGGACGAACTTGTTACATTCAAGCTGTAACCTCGTAAGGTGGGGGTATGTACGGCATTAGGGTACTAGTAGGGTGGAGTTCTATCATCTATATCCATCAAATCCCTCGTCGCTTGAGTTGGAGCCCTCCACACCCTCCTCTCCACTTGAATGCGAATCTTCGCGACCATCCTCGATGTCAGCACTGAATGTTAGATTATCTTCATGCTCCTGAGACGCAGACATGTGTTGTGAATCACGATGTCTATGCAAACACTCGGCAACGCGACTTCTCGTGCTTCCTCCGCGAGAAACTTCATGTTCCACGTCTTGTCGTCGAGCTGCGTGCACCCCGGCCCACCAGGTCCCACGCACGTTCCAATGAGCGCGAGGAACACCTCCTCGTCCAACGTCCTCAGTCCGTTCTTCATCGCGACGAGCTTGGACGGGCCGGCATTGTCACCGAGGATGGGGTAGGACATCCTGGAGGACCGTGGCGGTTGGATCGTGATGTGTCTGTAGGAGGTTATGAATGTAGTATAGGATATTGCACGCGCGGGACTCACCCACTATAGCGTTTCGCGGGGTCGATGGACTCGTCGAGTGGAATGGAGGAAAGTTCGCCGCTGAAGACAGAGCAAAGTGTCTATCTTCTTCCACGTCTTGTCGTTGAGCTTCGTGCACCCCGGCCCACCAGGGATGGCCTCGTCCAGTGAAAAAGAGGACATTTCGCTGTTGAAGACAGAGGAAACTCTCCATCTCCATCCACGTCTTGGAGGACGGTGACGGTTAGACCGTGACGCGTCTGCAGGAGGTGATGTATATAGTATAGGATGTTACACGAGCGGGCCTTACGCAACATAGCGTTGGGCGAAGTCAATGGCCTCGTCGGGTGAAAAGAAGTAAAGTGTGTCTGTAGGAGGTTATGTATGTAGTCCAAGATATTGCACGAGCGGGATTCACCCACCATAGCATTTGGCGAGGTCGATGACCTGGTCGCGTGAAAAGGAGGAAAGTTCACCAATGAAGACAGAGGAAAGTCTCCAGCATCTTCTACAAGTGTCCATCTTCGACGACGACTTGTCGTCGAGCTGCCTGCTTCTTGATCGCGGCGAGCTTGGAGGGGCCGGCGTTGTCGGCGAGGACGACGTAGGACGCCTTGGAGCACGGTGACGGTTGGATGGTGACGCGTCTGTAGCGATTTATGTATGAATGATAGGATATTGCACAAGCGGAACTCACCGACCATAGCGTTTGGCGAGGTCGATGGCCTCCTCCTCCTCGCATGAAAATGAGCAAAGTTTGCCAGTGAAGACAAAGGAGAGTGTCCATCTTCTTCCATGTCTTGTCGTCCAGCTGCGTGCTTCATGATCGCGGCGATCTTGGACGGGCGGCCGTTGTTGCCGAGGACGACGTAGAACGTCTTGGAGGACGGTGACGGTTGATACGTGACGTGTCTGTAGCAGGTTATGTAGTATAGGATATTACACGAGCGGGACTCATCTACCATAGCAAGGAGGGATGTTCCCTGGTGAAGACAGAGGAAAGTATTCTTTCACGTCTTGTCGTTGAGCTGCGTGCACCACGGCCCACCAGGTGCCACGCACGTCCCAATGAGCGCGAGGAACACCTCCTCGTCCAACGTCCTCAGTCCGTGCTTCTTGATCGCGGCGAGCTTGGATGGGCCGGCGTTGTCACCGAGGACGACGTAGGACGTCTTGGAGGCCGGTGACGGTCGGATCGTGACGCATCTGGAGGAGGTTATGAATATAGGATAGGATATTGCACGAGGGGCACTAACCCACCATAGCATTCGGCGAGGTCGATGGCTTCCTGGCATGAAAAGAAGGACAGTTCGCCGGTGAAGACATTGGCAAGTCTCCATCATCTTCCACGTTCTGTCGTCGAGCTCCGTGGACCCCGGACTACCGGGTCCCACGCACGACCCAATGAGCACGAGGAACACGTCCATGTCTTACGTCCCTATTCCGTGCTTGATCGTGGCGAGCTTCGACGGGCCAGGGGTGCCAACGAGGACGGCGTAAGACGTCTTGGAGCATGGCGATGATTGGATCGTGACGCGTCTGTACGAGGTCAAGTATACAGTGTAGGATATTTAACGAGCGGGACTCACCCACCATAGCATTTGGCGAGGGCGATGGCTTCCTCGCCCGAAAAGGAGGAATGTTCGCCGGTGAAGACACAGGAAAGTATCCATCTTCTTCCACGTTTTGTCGCCGAGCTGCGTGCTTCCTGATCGCGGCGACCTTGGACGGGCGGGCGTTGTCAACGAGGACGACGTAGGACGTCTTGGAGGACGGTGACGGTTGGATCGTGACGCGTCTGTAGGAGCTTATGTATATAGTATAGGATATTACACGAGCGACACTCACCCACCATAGCGTTTGGCGAGGTCGATGGCATCGTCATGTGAAAAGGAGGACAGTTCGCCGGTGAAGACAGAGGAAAGTCTCCATCTTCATCCACCTCTTGTCGTCCAGCTGCGTGCTTCTTGATCGCGGCGACCTTGGACGGGTCTGCGTTGTCACCAAAGACGGCGTAGGACCTCTTGGAGGACGGTGACGGTTTGATCGTGACGTGTCTGTAGGAGGTGATGTATGTTGTATAGGATATTGCACGGGTGGGACTCGTGGGAGTCACCCAATCTAGCGTTTGGCGAGGTCGGTGGCCTCGTCGGATGAAAAGGAGGACGATTATAAATCACCGTTGAAGACAGAGAAAAGCATTCTTCCAGGTGTTCTCGTCGAGCTGGGTGCAACCCAGCCTACCAGGTCCCACAGACGTCCCAATGAGCGCGAGGAAAACAGGTCCTTGTCTAGCGTCCTCAGTTTATGCTTTTCGATCGGTGCGAGCTTCGACGGATCGGCGTTGTCACCGATGAGGGCGTAAGACGGCTTGGCGGACAGCGACGGTTGCATCGTGACGCGTCTGTAGGAGGTTATGGATGTAGCTTAGGATATTGCACGCGGGGGACTGACCCAATATAGCGTTTGGCGAGGTCGATGGGCTCGTTGGGCAAAAAGAAGTAAAGTTCGCCGGTGAAAAAGAAAGAAAAGTATGCATCTTTTTCCACATCTCGTCGTCCAGCTGCGTGCTGCTTGGTCGGGGGGAGCTTGGACGGGCCGGTGATGTCACCGAAAGAGTCGCTGGACGTCTTCGAGGACGGTGATGGTTGAATCGTGACCCGTCTGTAGGAGGTTATGTACCTAGTAAAGGATATTGCACGAGCAGGACTCACCCAATATAGCATTGGGCAGGTCGATGGACTCTTCGGGTGAAAAGGAGGCAAGTTCGCCGGTGAAGGCAGGGGAAAGTCTCCAACTTCTTCCACGTCTTGTCGTCGAGCTGCGTGGTTCTTTATCTCGGCGAGCTTGGAGGGGCCGGCGTTGTCGGCGAGGACGACGTTGGATGCCTTGGAGCACGGTGACGGTTGGATTGTGACGTGTCTGTAGGAGGTTATGTATGTAGTATAGGATATTGCACGAGCGGGACTGACCCACTATAGCGTTGGGCGAGGTCGATGGACTCGTCAAGTGACAAGGAGGCAAGTTTGTCGGTGAAGACAGTGGACAGTGTCTATCTTCTTCCACGTGTTGTCGTCGAGCTGCCTGCACCACGCACGGCCCACCCAGTCCCACACGCGTCCCAATGAGCGTGATAAACACGTCCTTGTCCAACGTCCTCAGTCCGTGCTTCTTCATCGTGGCGAGCTTGGAGGGGCCGGCATTGTCACCGAGGACGACCCAGGACGTCTTGGAGGACGGTGACGGTTGCATCGTGACGCGTCTGTAGGAGTTTATCGATGTAGTATAGGACATTGCACAAGCGGGACTCACCCACCATAGCATTTGGCGAGTTCAATGAGCTGGTCGCGTCAAAAGGAGGAAAGTTCGCAGGTGAAGACAGAGGAAAGGGTCCATCTTCTCCCACGTCTTGTCGTCGAGCTGTTTTTTGTTGATGGGGGCGAATTCAGACGGGCTGGCGTTGTCACCGATGGGGGCGTAGGATGTCTTCGAGCACGGTGACCGTTAAATCGTGACCCGTCTGTAGGAGGTTCAAGTTATAGATGTAGTATAGAATATTGCACCAGCGGGACTCACTCACCATAGCGTTTGGCGAAGTCGATGGCCTCGTTGGGTCAAATGGAAGAAAGTTCACCGGTGGAGACAGAGGAAACTTTGAAATTCTTGTCGTCGAGCTGCGTGCACCCCGGCCCACCGGGTCCCATACTCGTCCAAATAAGCGCGAGTAACACTTTCTTGTCCAACGTCCTCAGTCCATGCTTCTTGATCACGGCGAGCTTGGACGGGCTGGTGTATGACGTCTTGGAGGACAGTGACGGTTGCACCGTGACGCGTCTGTACGAGGTTGTTTACATAGTATAGGATATTGCACGAGCGGGGCTCACCCACAATAGCGTTTGCTAGGTCGATGGCCTCAGGGCGTGAAAAGGAGGAAAGTTCGCCGGTGAAGACAGAGGAAAGTCTGCAGCGTCTTCTACGTCTTGTCATCGAGCTGGTGCTTCTTGAGCGGGGCGAGCTTCGACGGGCCGGCGTTGTCACCGAGGGGGGCGTAAGACATCTTCGAGGACGGTGAGGGTTGGATCGTGACGCGTCTGTAGCAAGTTGTGTGTATAGTATAGGATATTGCACAAGCGTGACTCATCTACCATAACGTTTGGCGAGGTCGATGGCCTCCTCACGTGAAAAGGAGGAATGTTCGCCGGTGAAGATACAGGAAAGTGTCCATCTTCTTCCACGTTTTGTCGTCGAGCTGCCTGCACCCCGGCGAACCAGGTCCCATACACGTCGCAATCAGCGCGAGGAGCATGTCCTTGTCCAACGTCCTCAGCCTGTGCTTCTTCATCACGGCGAGCTTAGACGGGCCGGCGTTGTCACCGAGGACGGCGCAGGACGTATTGAAGCACGGTGACGGTTGGATCGTGACGCGTCTGGAGGAGGTTATCAATGTAGTATAGGATATTTCACGACCGGTATTCACCCACCACAGCGTTTGGCGAGGTCGATGGCCTTGTCGCGTGACAATGAGCAAAGTTTGCCAGTGAAGACAGAGGTGAGTGTTGATCTTCTTCCACGTCTTGTCGTCGCGCTGCGTGCTTCCTCATCGTGGCGAGCTTGGCGGGGCCGGCGTTGTCACCGAGGA
The DNA here is from genome assembly GCA_038092015.1 of Leccinum huronense. Lineage (NCBI taxonomy): Eukaryota > Fungi > Basidiomycota > Agaricomycetes > Boletales > Boletaceae > Leccinum > Leccinum huronense. The sequence goes on from JBBPPM010000223.1 coordinate 18,574, forward strand.
CGGCGTGGGACGTGTTGGAGGGCGGTGACGGTTGGATCGTGACGCGTCTGTAGGAGGTTATATATATAGTACAGGATATTGCACGAGCGGGACTCACCCATGGCATAACGTTTGGCGAGGTCGATGGCCTTGTTGCGTGAAATGGAGGAGAGTTCGTCTGTGGTGACAGAGGAAAGTATCCATCTTCTTCCACGCCTAGTCGTCGAGTTGGTGTTTCTTCATCGTGTCGACCTTGGAGGGGCCGGCGTTGTCAACGAGGACGATGTCGGACGTCTTGGAGAGCGGTGACGGTTGAATCGTGACGCGTCTGTAGGAGCTTATGTATGTAGTATAGGATATTTCACAAGCAGGACTCATCCACCATTGCCTTTCGCGAGGTCCATGGCCTGGTCGCGTGAGAAGGAGGAAAGTTT